>JASSUY010038001.1:0-43571 GCA_032466535.1 Forpus xanthops | reverse complement strand
CCCGGTGTGTGTGTGGGGGGGTGTGTGTGTGGAGGCTCCGCCCGCGGGGACGCGCGGAGCTCGGCCATGCACGCGCGTTGCGCTCCCCCTGCTCGTTTCCCCCCCGCTTTCGCCTTTCAACGGGCGCGTCCTCGTTTCGTTGCTCACCCCCCCGCTCCCACGGATCCTCCACGGGGCGGCCGTTTCCCGGCGCGGGTACCGGAAGGTGCGGCCTCGGCGCGGCCCTCGGCGGCCGCCGTCCTCCGCGAAGCCCCCAACATGGCGGAGGGGAGTGTATGTGGAGGGGGGGGACGGCAGCGCCTCCGCCTCCTCCCGTAGGCCCGGTGCCCGCCGCCCCGCCGGGGAACAAAGGCGGCGGGAGCGGCCCGGGCAGCGCTGGGGCAGAGGCTGAGCCGCGACCAATGATCTCAGGGGCTAAATATGGAGCTTTTCCTCGGCTGGGCTGGGTGGCTTCTCGGGGCAGCGCCGGGCACACGCGCAGGGGGGGACCTCTGGATCCGGTCACTGCTGCTGCTGCCTTGTTCTAAGTTCTGTGTTGCAGTAAGTCCGGTGTCACCGGCTGCGCTGCGCCGGACACCGCAGGGTGCGAGTGCTCTGTGCCCTGTCACTGCTGTGCTCCTCCCTGGGCACGCTGGTCAGGCCGAGAGACACAATGGTTACAAATTTGGCACCTGGCAGTTCTTCAGTAGGAGCCGCTGGCTGCGTGGATGATCATATCTGTCTGTCCTGGGGGTTCTTTTCTTTTTCTTTTATTTTTTTTTTTTTTTTTTTTTTCTCGTAATGGATTACATATTAAAAATAAAATGGCTTTAATAAAGAAAAGAGGAACTGGGGATGGAAAGAGCTTCTTTGTTCTGTCTTCTCCAGAACGTTACAAGTCTAAGAGCTCAGGACAAGAGCAGCAGAAATACATGCAACATGGTGACTGGTGAGTCCAGATTGTCCACATGCTGCAAGTTGTGTGTGTGTTTTCCAGTAACCTCAGTCTTAAGTTTTATGAACTAACCGTATGTGCTCGTGATCTTCAAAGAGTTTCTTGAACTTATTCCCAGGGAAAAAAAATGCCATGATCTTGAATGGGGAGGAATTCCCTCCCTTTATCAGAGAAAGCTTATTGCCTGGATGCTCTTTGATTTTAGACTTCAATATCAAAAATATGCTGCTGAGATCTAGTGATGACTGCTGTTTCTAATGTGTGTCTGCAGGATAAATGGAATGCCTAAATCAGTGTGTTTTAATAAGTAACAGTAAAAGTGGTGGCAACAGCAGCAAGCTGTGTATGTTGCCCTACAAAACCTTGCTGTGTGCACACCTGAGCCTTAAAAGAGGTTTTCTGTTATAAATACAGGTGGATTGGGTTTTAATGAATAAAACTTCTGGGAGTACAGTGTTACTCTCCTGAATCTTCATCTGGATGTAGTACCTCTGCTATTCATGGGGCTTTGTGAAGTGCTGGTCTGGGTGGATCAGCATTTTTAGTTAAATAACCCCAAACAGCCTTCAAACTGTCAGGAGCAACTTGGGGAGAAGCATGTTCCAGCCTGTGATGTTAGCTGCAGTATGTTTTGCTCCTTTCTGATTGCTAGAGCTGTAGACAACACCAAAGGAAGATCCTGCTGCTGTTGCAGAGCAGGAACAGATGCCATGTGGGGCAGTGGGGTTCTGACCCCTGCATGGATCTGTGAGTGCTGCTGTGGCTCACGTGAGCATCTCACTGGTTTTAGTCATTGGTGGCTCTCAGTGTAGTGACTTCAAGTGTAAAGGACTTTCCACGGTAGAAGAGAGATACTTTCTGACAGCTTGTAACAGAGGAATATTTGCTGGTCAGGGAACAGTAGCTTAGTAGGCTCTTGGCTTTGATGCTAAAAAGAAGTAATTAAGATGGAGCAGCTGAGCAGGGTCAGGGTATTGTAGCTAAGAAACTAGTGCTGTGTTTGTTCTGCTTCCTGGTGGTTGGAAGAGGTAGGTGATGCTTTCGTGGTGGACCTCTTCTTTATGTTTGGGCCTGCTGCTTGTGCATCTGGGTTTGTGGTGGCTTCTGGTCTCTGCTGCACAGAAGCATGATGTGCCTCTGAGCAGCTCTTGGCATAAGGGCTCGAGTTCCAAAGTAAGAGTGAAGGTTAATGGGTAGTTGCTGCTGAAAGCATTGGCCCTGCTGACCTCCCCGCCCTCTCCCTAAAGGAGATGAACAGAAGGAGAAGAGTTTTCCCTGAGTTGCTACAACATAATAAGCACCAATTCAGGAGTCAAGGGAGAAGGCAGGACCTGTGCTGATGGGGGAGGGCATCCTGTTCCACAGCAGCTTGCTGTTGAAGAGCAGATCATCTCAAACCTTGCAGTGTTCACACCTGGGTTGTTCCCAGTGTGGTAGTCTTTAGGTTTATTCCTCAGGAGAGTCTTCCCTCTGAAAGCTGTGTCTGCTGGTGCACCTCAGGGTGGGCATGCAAAATGATTCTGCTCTTCTGAAAGTCTCACTGTAGTATTGGAGTCAAATGTTTGCCAGCTCCAAGTAGAAAATGGGGACAAGTTAATAGCCTAAAATCTCTTCTAGCTTCAGAATATGTAACAGAGCATCTTAGATGCAGATGCATTGGAGTATGGCTGGTGTAGGTCCTGAGTCACTGGGAATGCATTAAAATGGCTGTTCTCCACTGGTTTCTCCGTGGACATTCAGTCACTTGGGGGAAAGGTTAATAATGTGTCCTGTGGAGGTATAGGGTACTCTTGGGTGGCTCCTGGAGGAGCAGCTTGAGTCAGTAGTCTCACTGGCTCTATCACAACTAAGTGAATAGTCTTATTGGCTCTGTCATATAGAGCTGGCTTGAAAATGTGCCATACCAGACCCTCTGCAAGGCAGGAGAGCTCTTTTTGTCTAGCCATGGGCTCTATGCTGATTGCTGAAGAGCTGTTGGATTTACAAGGTGGACACCGTGAACTGGTGCTTTCTGCTATAAATGTTGATGCATGTTTTAAGAGTATTTTCTGTAGTAATCTCATACAACAACAATTGTTGCTTAATAACTCCACAAACTACAAATAGAGCACGAGTTGCCTCATGTGTGTCCCCCTTACCTTTGATATTCATTCTTTCTCCTCTGAGCCTGGTCCAGTGCAGTAGCCATGAACCTTTCCATGTAAACAAAACCTGTGTGTGCTGAGGCTGCTGTCATGTAAGGATGAACAGTGGTCAGGTTTTGCTCTGGCTCCCACTGATCCTGGTGGGAGTTGGAGCTGGACTTGTGGGATACGCTTGACTGCCACTGGGAGCATGGAAGTAATGTTTTCGCTCAGGCTGTTGCAGTCTTATGTTCAACCATGTATATCTGTCTTGGTTCCACTTGGTTAAATCATGGTAAAATGATAGAAAAGGTTCTGCTTTTATCCCTATTCTCTTTAGAACTTACAGACATAATGTACATGTATGATGTTTGTCCCTTTTCCTCCTTTTTACAGCTTGATCTAGTAGTACTGAATCGCCTCTTCTAGCCCTAACCTTGTGTTGTTTTGCATCTTTTCACAACTCTCAGTATCTGGTAGTGTTACAGCTCAAATCTCTTCATCTTTTATCAAGAGTAATTAGTGCCTAAAAAACAACCAGTGTTTTACTTGCTGCAAGCTCCATTTGTGGCTTTAAACAAGATAAGTCAATGAGAGAAGAATGCTGTCAGAGTATACCCCAGAGCTTTCTAATGTGCCCAGGTGGAGTCAGCTTTGTTGTGGTGGTTTTTTTCTTGCTTTTACTTACTGATCACCTGATTTCTTTTCCTTTCTCTCTTTTGTTGTCAATCATGGCATGTTTCACATTAACTTCTCACTATATTGAAAGGACATCAAAACCTGCTGCTGCTGTTGCCTTTGTCACTTCCAGAGCTCTGTTTCCTCCATGTGTGTGGTTCCCCATTTGAGGAATCTCTTGATTCCAGCACTCTCCTTTTGCTCGCTATGTTCAGATCAATAAGCTGCCCTCATCCTAATAGCAGTGGGCTGAATGCTGCATCTGTTGCTCTTCCGTTGTGCTTCCCGTTAGCTGCCTAGAATAGAACTGCATGGCCTGATAGAATGTACTGCTGAGCAGGTCCACAGCTATTGATTTCTGAGCTTCTCTCACTAATACTGCATGCTGCAAACAGACAAGATATGAGACTTGAGTTCATCTGTTGTGGGACTCGCCTGGTCTGGGGGACGTACAACTCTGGAAGATGTTACATGGCAGTGAGGTCTTTGAGTAGTACCACAGTTACACCTGGTTATGGTTCAGACTTCCCTGAGCTGCTCAGGGTTAATCTGAGCAATGTGTAGTAGCACAAGATGCCTCATAAAACTAAAGCATCTGTCTCGGGCATCTGGCTCTGCATGTTTGCCAGTTTTCATACTATTACTGGAGTCAAGAGTATCCTTGTATCAAAGGAGAGCTGCAGTTCAGACTTTCACTTTCTCTTCCCTTAAGGAACCCTGAGGACCTTGCAATATGAATAATTCGCTGGAGAACACCATTTCTTTTGAAGAATACATCCGTGTGAAGGCACGAACGATCCCTCAGCACAGGATGAAGGAGTTCCTGGACTCCCTTGCTTCCAAGGGCCCGGAAGCTCTGCAGGAGTTTCAGCAGACAGCCACCACCACCATGGTATATCAGCAAGGTGGCAACTGCATTTACACAGACAGCACAGAGGTGGCTGGGTCTTTGCTTGAGCTTGCTTGTCCTGTGACAACCAGTGTCCAGCAGCAAACTCAGCCAGAGCAGCAGATACAGGTTCAGCAACCCCAGCAAGTCCAGGTAAGCATCTTAAATCATATCTGAATGTATGTGTGACTTGCTAAGACCTGGAGTAGTGTTCAGGGTCAGCTACTATCTAACCTGAAACCACAGGCAAGCACTTGCAAAGCAAGGCCCATTAACTTTATTTTGAACAGCACTATTTCCCTTTCATTTAAGGAATTTGTTAGTAAATGTCTCTCTTGCCTGTGTCTCCATTGAGCCCTTCTGCAGCAGCAGCCGCACACATAGCAGTGTGGTGGTGTAACCTGATGGAGACATGGTTGACAGTTCTGGCATGTACACAGCTCCCCAGTGCCCCACGTGCTGTGTGAAGCTGCTATAAATACCACCCCCCTCTGCTGATCTTACTCTGTCTGGTTGTTTGGGGTGGCTGTGAGATCTCAGTCCTTTCTTTAATGAAATCAGGTTTTGCCTGAACATTCTAAAAGTTGTAGTTCCTGAATTGGCTTGTGAGGGTAGTTGCAGGGGAGCAAAGTGATGGTATGAGCCAGGGGAAGATGCCTTTCAGGAAAAGAACTCTTAAAGGATGCATATCTGTCAAGATACGTGATCCCTTTGCACAACGGAAGAAGGCTTTTCCATTATTTGTTTTATTATGTATTACAGTAATTTTTATTAACTATTAAATGAGCAGGTACAGCACCAAAGAGGGGAAAAAAACCAACCCTGAACATGGGACTTTGGTCCTCTAACAGAGTTTGTAACTCAGAGTTCTTAGGTGGCAGGGCATTTACCAAGGGTTTCTTATGATATGTCTGTAGACAGCTGAAATCTGACAGCTTTAATTCTGATACACTTCAGATAGAAATCTTTCTTCTTTCTGTAGCATGAATGTAAAGTTGTGAGCTCTCCTCTTTTGCAACAAATGAGGGTATAGAGGCGCAAATGAGTAGAGATAAGGTAGTGTGAACTTGCTGCAGTGCAGCAGAGCTGCACTAGCAGCTGGCTTGTATGCTTTTATCATGCAGCAAAGACAAACGTACGTCTTTCCCTGGGCAGCTCATCTCCAGTTACTCTCTATTGAGTAAACAAATGCTTAACAGTGACTTCTGTAACCTGTTGCCCCACAGTAACATGTGTTGCAAGGATTTTGAAGGATAAAAGCCTCTACAGTCTCACAGACAGGGCTTGGATCTCTGCGTGGCTCTATTCAAACTGGTCAGGGGTGGGTTTGGTTCTGCCAGATAGCACGTTTTGGGGTAGAGGCTTCATTTTGTAGTAGAAGAACTAAAAAGGTTGGCTTCTGGGTGCCTCAGCCTTGAAGATGTGGAGGGTCCCCAAACTAGTTGTAAAAGTCAGAAGTTATCTATTGTCCTCTCCCCTGCTGCTGCCTCCTTTCAAAACTACTCAAAAGTTCAGGCTTGACTCTTGCAAGTCTTCTAGTAACAGAGATAGGGAAGGAGGTCAGGTATTCTATACCGCAGAGAAAAACAATCTCCTGACCTTTCTTGAAAATAACCGTGGAGCTGCTGCCAGGGACCTGTTCTTGGTTTGAAACTGGGTGGCCTTACCCTGCTTGTGAAATATACCTGGTGGAAGTCAAGATTTCAGCAACATTCCTAAACAACAAGTGTCTGTTCTCCCCACTTTGTTTTTGATGTAACTCTGCTTTCAATTATCCGTATTGTCATCCGTCAGCACAGCTCAGTTAGTGTTTGTGTTGCCTTTCCTGCTGCTCGCTTGAGGGTGTTGCAGCCCCTCAGAACAGAGGTGGCACAACTGGTACTAGATACTGCTACAGCAGAATTCACATGGTTTTGAGCAGCTAGCTCAGAAATGAAGGGTTTTGGTAAGGATGGGATGGAGAGAAATGTCTTTACCCCTTTGGAAGGATGTTTTTCTGTCTTTCAAGATCTGTTACTGAGATGTGATTTATGTTAAAGTCATGAATTAGTGCTTGTCTGTCTCAAGTGTTGCTGTGGCAGTGGCAGCAGAGCTTTGTGTCTGAACAGGGCTGAGTTTTGTGGTGACTCTGGAGGTGACTGTCCCATTGGAGCAGGGCACCAGATCCAGCTGAAATACTACTTGTGTTTTATTGTGAGCAATTTTGGTCACCCACTGAAGCCAAACTTATGTCATTCCTGGTACTTGACTCGATAATCTCTTTAGTTCTTGCTAATCCAATTGCAAATGAGTAGAAGACCCTTTGAATGACTGTTTATATCTGTCAATGTGACAGTGGGGCTGAAGGTGACTAATAATATGACCAGGCAGATGACCTCATGGCTGAAGTGCTAATCACAACTGTACCATTATAAAGATAGACAGTGCTCAAGTTTCATCCTAGATGTTACTTGCTGCGAACAACCAAAGGCACTGTGTGACTGTTGACTGCTTTTATTTATCCTGTCAAAATACATTTCCTGTTGGAAGAAGTTGCCACCTTAGGGTTTTCCTGCTTAAAAGGTTCAACAAGCTGTTGCCAGATGTTTATTTTAAAGGCTGAGTGGATGCAACTCTTGGGTTACAGACACAGTGCTGCAGTGCAAGTGTCTTGGAGCTCCTTCTGTGCCCAGTATCACAGTGGTGCTGTTTTAAGGAGTTCAGTATGTCAGTCTGTCATTCCCTGTGCTGCATCAGGGGGTGGCTGGCAAGGACTGTATTTTGCTTCATTCAAGTAAGAGTTTTGTCAGCTCTGCCTTTGGTGAGAATGTTGTTGGTTGAGCTTGTGCATTGAGGCCATTGAATTGATGGCACCAGTGAGGTAAGGTGTTAGCACTGACTTGCTTACTGAATACAGTTTTCCTGCAGAGGTCAGTGAACCTCTTGTGCCTCTTCCTCTTCTGCAAGGAAACAATTGAAAGAATAACAGAGGAAACTGAAAAAATATCAGAGGACAAAGTATCTTTGCTTAGGACACATACAGTGTGTGTGGTAAGATCCTCAGCTTCAGCTGTTATTTAGTCAAGAGTCTGGTGGTTGGTGGCAAGAGTTCCTCAAACAGGGTTTGAGGAGAAGGTACTGTAGGTGAACAAGATCACAGAACTATATAGGGGATGGTTAAATGCTGGTGTGAAATGCCATGCAGTTCGGGGTTAGACCTTTAATTGCTTAATTGCCTTGTGTGTTTACTGTTCAGATGCTTTAGTCCTCCCCCAGCCTGTTCTGTGACTGCAGACCCTTGTTAATGACATAAAGCAGGGAAAGACACACTTAAGTAGCTCAGAAGAAAATCTTTTCTCTGGCTCTGCACAGAATACATCTTCCCTTTGCTTCTGATGGGTGCAGTTCCTCTGCCTCAGTGCTGGTTTTGAAGTTTAGCCTGGAGATACAGCTCCTATTTGCTTACCTTTGCAAAGCATCCTGATATGGTATTAGAGTAGCATGTAGTATTCATCAGCATTTGCTAGGGCTGATCATGCCACTTCAAAGAGTGGTTGTAGTCAAGAGTGGTGTTTTCAAGGTAGCACCTTCTTGTCTGTGGAAGCAGGTTCCTCTTTGAGAAGTAAGCTGGTTTGTTTTCCCTGCCTCACGTGCTTTAACTGCCTTAATCCTAAATCCTACCCCAGTGTAAATCTTGGCAACATAATCTTGATATTGTAACTGTTCAAACACACACAAGGCCTAATTTGACCTGTGGAATTTTCTCTTTGATGTTGATGAATGAGCGGAGGAAAATCCTGGAGTGAGAATCTGTCTGGCAGTTGTTCTGTAAAGCTGACTTGTATGCTCCCCATAGGCCTTGTTTACTTAGATAGCAAAGGATTTCCTGTGAAGTAGTTGAATAACAAGTTCCAGCATTTCCTGCTACTTCAGTGATCAGTCTTTTCACCCCTTCTATACTCAGATCTGGTTTGTACGTGTACATGTGCTTCCTGGCATAACATTAGGAGGACTTCCTTATTACAGTGCTGGTTTTTAATGCTGGAGTCGCTTTAGCTTAGGACTGTTGTTAAGGGAAGAGTATGTTAAGCCTTCTTTCATTAAATTGGCCTAAAAATAACGAGGAGATGGCTCTTTTCCAGCTCTCCCTTTTTTTGTCCAAGTGTTTGGTTACTGTCAGCTTGCTCAGGTGTGGAAGTTTGAGTTTACTTTTAGGGGGGACATTGGATTTGCCACCTACCCTCCCTTATATCTTGTAGATTTGGAGCCTGTTTGGGATTCCCTTTAGATGACACTAAGCCATAAGATGCAGTCTTGTGTCTGGGTATTTGCCTGGTTTGGCTAGTGGGAAAGAGTAGACCTATGTTTGAAATAGTCTGGAATGTGTAGTGGGGGCACCTCAGCCTGTCAGTCCTGCTCCGAAGGTCAGCTCATGGTCTATCCTGCCACTTCTAGTGTGTGTGTGTAGCTTCAGAACCCAAGATGTGTTTGTGAGAAGAGACATTTAAGAGCCTGTCAGGTGCTCTGGAGCAAGGTAGATCTCAGACAACCATGCCTGTAAGACTTGGCGGGTGTGTGTGTGCTCATGTGGAGTTATGGTTTGGGAAATGGCAGGTAATCCAGTCAGTCCACAGCTGAGATATTCTTTGCTTGGGAATTCTTTCACCTTGTTTTGGGAGTGCAGTCCTGCAGCCTCGTTCCTTCTTGGGCAGAGAATCCACACAGGGCAGACATGCTCTGAATCCTACTTGAGAGTTTGCCAGAGTCATTCTGTCAACCATGAGGAAACAAAGCTTTTGGAAGCCAGGCTTTGACTGTTCTCATGCTCATGGGGTACCTTTCTTTTTGCATGTGTGCAGTTCTAGCCACAGTATGGTTTTTGAACTTAATTTGACAGAAGATTTCTGTTAATGGAATCTTAAAATTCTGCCCTCCTATTATGGTGCAGGTCTGGCTTCCAACACTTCGGATTCTCCAGTCAGCTGGTACTTGGTCCAATTTGTAGCTGATTTATGGTAAAAGGCATTCTCTGTGCTAAGTTCCCTTGATGGGAAGTGGTTCTTGTTGTGCTGTTAGATCCAAACTTCTGGCAATAAGCAGTTTTTCAGTACTGGTAACTTGACAAGTTCCTTTCTTACACCATTATAACACAGGAATTTCCATCATAACATGTTCTCACTTTAGTCTTCAGCATAAGATGAAGATTTAAAGTTCTCCCTGTTGGTCTTTGCCTGTAAATTTAAAGTGTTCTTCTCTGTACGGAGTCTGTTGTTTAGTGTGATTCTTTGTCCTTTTTTTCCTCAGATAGCAAGTTAAACAATGAGGTCAGTGGAAGAAGCTCTGGGTTGAACTCTGTAAATCAGAAATCATTGTAGCACTCATGGGTACAACCTAGTTGAAAACAGGGAGGGATCTACTGCAAGATGTGGTTGTTAAAAATGGATCTGTAATTCACAAGGGATGGGTAATGTATGGTAGATAGAGCTCTAGTGTCCTTTTAAATAGGAGCTGTTTCTAGTCAGAAGCATGACACCTGAAGTGTTCAGCGAAGAGAGCTTCCAGGCATGCTGGAACCTGACTTCTTTCCCTTTTTTGAGTCTGGACTCATACTTTGGCTGTTAACAGTAGCACTTTTAAGGAGGTCTCGGTCAACCTGTGCAGATTCTGAAAACACACTGCAGAAGTACAGGCTAAATGACATGTGTACGTCTTTCTGTGACACTGTTTTGAATCCTGGCAGATAAAGCAATCATTTCTTGGGTGAAACTGAAAATACATCAGTGCAGTAATTAATTTAGTTTGGCCATTGTTAGGCCTGTGTCTTGCAGGTCATTCTTTGAACAAGAACTTCAAAAATCACTAATACAGTATTTAGTATTAATTTAAGTCAGATATTTTGGAGAATACTAGCCTTAGAGGTGTAATTGGAACTGTCTTTCCCTGGACTCTTCACTGGGGTCTGTGCTTGGGCCTCTTTGCCCAAGACAGTGCTTGTGCTGGAGGGCAGTATGTTATGAGTATCAAATAGAACTGGAGCAGCTTCCCATAGGTTAGTCCATCTTTTTCACTTAACTGCTTGATCAAATCACTCACTGATGCAGCTTTTAAAGCTGTCATGCTGACTCAAGCTCATATGTTTCTTGTTACCTTGCAGGGAATTATTATAGCAAATCCACGTCATCTGGATTGCAGTATGCTGCATATAGCTTTCAGCAGGAACCTGTAAAATTCTCTGTTCTTCCTGGAAATAAAATTAGTTCTTAACAGGAGATGATTTATAAAACTGGTCTGCAAGTGGTGCGTTTTGCTGCACTACCTTTTTTCCTCTTAATGGGCTGCACATGAGTCCTTAATATTTCTTAAGGTGATGTTGGGAGGTGAGACTTCATGTGTCTGTGCAGTGCAGACCTGCATGGTGATTGTTCCTGGCATTGCCAGATTGGCTACTGTGGTGTCTGTGCAAATGCTGTGTTAGGTTTCCTCACTCCAGAAAGTGAGGTAGAAAAGGGTGAGAGAACATGAGTAGGAAGGCATAGTTTTGGAACTAGATAGATCTGTTTTGGCTTCAAACTTCATACGGCGCTCATAGGTGCCACTAATAAAGTGCTACATCTCCCTGTTGGGTTTGAAAGGAGAGGCTGAGTAATTAATTTCCTCCCTTAAGATAGTGTTAAGGAAGCCTGGAGGAGCAGAGGATCACGGGAACCTGAGATACTGCTTCTGGGATAAGGGAAATGCAACAGGGAGGCTCTGTAAATGAGGGAAACAGAGTGGGGAAGTGTCTGGATGAGGAGAGCAGACCTGACTCGGCGCCCTCACAGTAGAGATGCCACTTGGGCTGGGTTCAAGACCTGGGATGTGAAGTTGTGGGCACACCCTGACTCCTAGCTTTCAGTCTGCTCCTGGGCTCCTGCGAGGTGGTGTGACAAACCATGGGTAAATGAGCATTGATGCAAGAGGGTGATTTATTTTTTAGTTTTCCCCTAGAATAAAAAGAACTGTGTTTGGCTCCAAGTCTTAAAATAATTTATCTGTGGTATTCAGCATTGTGTAAGTGCATGAGCTAGAAAATACAACTGAGTAATTTGGACAGTAAATGGAATAAGTAAATAATGAAAATCAAATTGCTTTTAATTATCACTTCCAAAGAAATACTTGTGACTTTTTAAAACCCAAATGCTGCAGTGTTGCTCCTCGGTGTATGACACAGGCTCAGGTTGAGCTTGCAACTTCCTGTGTTAACACCTGCCTGGGTGGCATTAATGTGGAAGATTGCTTCCCAAATGATATTTCTGTCCTTTATCTGGAAAGGGCCAAGTACTGGTTTCAACTTACCCATATTTCTTACTGACTGTCACTGGCAAGTGCTCCAAGTGAAACCATCTTTAGAGCACAGTGAAGATGAGGCAAGCTCCTGCATTTTGTAGCAAGATAAACTTGAAATGTGCATGACCTTAACGTCTTGCTATTGCAGAACCTGTGCTGAAATAACATTTTAGCAATGCAAATAGTGCTGAAGACTCTTCTGGCTCCCAAGGATGCAATCTGTTGGCTTGAGCCCACAGAGCTGTGAGGATGGAGATGCAGCTCACACGCTCTTCTGTCTGTGCTGAGAAGGGTGATCATGTGCAGTGCTGAGCAAATGCATCATCTACCATGTCTCTGTTAGCAACCAGGCACTTCCAGAGCTACTTGGTTATATTTTCCTGAAGTCTACTGATGTATTAATATATGGAATCATAAAACTGAGCATGAAAGACCTGGAGCATAGACCTAGAGTGATAGATCATCTCTGTTGGTAGCCTTGCTGTTGAATTACTGGCGTCTAACTGCTGAATTGGTGTTGTTGCAGGTTCAGGTCCAGGTCCAGCAGTCACCACAGCAGGTCTCTGCCCAGCAGCTCTCTCCACAGCTCACTGTCCATCAGGCTTCAGAGCAGCCAATACAAGTCCAAGTGCAGATCCAAGGCCAGGCGCAGCAGCAGGCATCCCAGACAATACAGAATCAGTCTCTTCAGAGCCCCAGCCCATCTCAGCTGCAGGCAGCTCAAATCCAAGTGCAGCATGTGCAGACTGCCCAGCAGATCCAGGCTGCGGAGATACAGGAGGAACACATACAACACCAGCAGATCCAGGCCCAGCTTGTGGCAGGACAGGCCATTACTGGTGGCCAGCAGATACAGATCCAAACAGTTGGGGCACTGTCACCTCCACCTTCCCAGCAGGGCTCTCCACGAGAGGGAGAGCGGCGGATCAGCACTGCCAGTGTCCTTCAGCCCGTGAAGAAGCGTAAGGTGGATATGCCTATCACTGTATCATATGCTATTTCAGGGCAGCCAGTTGCCACAGTACTGGCCATCCCTCAGGGCCAGCAGCAAAGCTACGTCTCTTT
Organism: Forpus xanthops; assembly: GCA_032466535.1. Classification (NCBI taxonomy): domain Eukaryota; kingdom Metazoa; phylum Chordata; class Aves; order Psittaciformes; family Psittacidae; genus Forpus; species Forpus xanthops. The sequence continues at coordinate 30,577 of JASSUY010038001.1, read as the reverse complement.
AAGGCCAGACTTGTTAACGGTGGACAGTGCCCACCTGTACAGTGCCACTGGGACCATTACTAGCCCCACTGGAGAGACTTGGACCATCCCTGTTTACTCTGCTCAGCCACGTGGTGACCTTCAGCAGCAAAACATAACCCACATTGCCATCCCTCAGGAGGCCTACAACGCCGTCCATGTCAGTGGCTCGCCAACGACACTGGCTACCGTGAAGCTGGAAGATGACAAGGACAAGATGGTGGGAAGTACTTCAGTAGTGAAGAACTCTCACGAGGAGGTGGTGCAGACTCTTGCTAATTCGCTCTTTCCAGCACAGTTTATGAATGGCAACATCCACATTCCAGTGGCAGTGCAGGCTGTGGCAGGGACGTACCAGAACACAGCGCAGACAGTGCACATATGGGACCCGCAGCAGCAACAGCAGCAGCCCACACCCCAGGAGCAGGGGCAGCAGCAACAACAGCTACAAGTCACTTGCTCGGTAAGTTAAAATTGCTTCTCTGTCTGTGATTAACAGTTTGGAAATGTTGGAGAGAGGGAGGATGGCAGTAGACAGCTGATAGGGAAGCAGAGTTGCATCTGTCCCAGTATCCTGTTGTCAGGCATTTGGCTCCTGATAGGTGTCAGACTGTGATGTGTTGGTACGTAATTATAGGATTTGAAACTTCCTCAAAGTACAGCTTTGCTCTTTGTGGTGGAAAGTAATAGATACGTGCTCAATGCTGGCTGCTTCATAGCAGGTATTGCAAGGTCCTAAGCTGTCCTGGGGGTTGCAGTGGCCAGGCAGGGATGGTTGCAGTGCAGTAAGGTGTGCAAATATATTACTCACCTTGTTATCAGTTACTTTGTGTTACGTAGGAGGTAGGTTCACAGCAGATCCTGTGCCAGGGTGAAGTGTCAAAATCTCCTTAGTTGTGAGCCAACCTCATGTATCAGCTGTATCTGTAACACCATGTCCTGCTTCTGGGAAATGCATGGTGTGTGAGAGAGCAGTGAGGAGCAGTGGCAAGCAAGCATCTCCTCATCGTGCTTGGCAAATGGTGCAGCCAGATTTGTTGCTGTTGTTTCAAAGGCTTTGTTGCTAACTGTAAGCTATAGATTATTTTGGATTGGCTTTTAAAACTTGAATAACTGGGGCTATTAATGGACTTTTATATGTGCAAATGGATGTCATTGATCTTTTATTACCAGAAAGTGAAAAGTGATTGACTTGTCACAGCCTGTTTTTGCTGAATGGAATGAGGACAAAAATACCCAAGTTTGCTAGCATAAATGTTGTTATAAATGCCTTCTGGTTTATAAATGGCTTCAGAAAGTGTACATGCCCTCTGCTTCATGAGTAAGCATTGAGAAAAGGGGATTACGTTTTGTAGTTGTGTCTGATTGTTTCCAGGTTGACTGTGGGCTATAGCCACGGCTCCCTACATCTCTAGGTAACTTGCAGGTCATGGATGCCCTCTTTTGCAAAGCTGTGCTTTAAGCTACAGTTTATGGTTCTTGTAATACATGGGGGCTTGTTTGGTTGAGGTTTTCTTGTTTAGTCATGTTCAGATAACCTTCTCTAGCTCATCTTTTCCCTGTGTTCGTACTTCAGAGGTCACTTAACCTTCAGCTGCTTGAACAAACTAAGTTGATAAAGCTTTTTGCCTTTCTGCTAACCAAGATTTTTAGGCTTATTCTAGGGTCTTTTAAGAATATGAGCTGTATTCTTGGGATCCTTCCTGAGGTATTAGCCCCATAATTTCTTTAATGGCTAATTATAAATCATCTCCTAACACTATATTGTGTATTAAGTTGCAGTTATTTTGCTTGAATTGTGAAAAACATGTCTGTTTAAGAAGCAACTACCAGCTCAGTGAATTAAGTGCAGGCTGTGTACCTCCCTCAGTCTGCACAGGATGTCTGTGGGTCAGGGCAGATCACCTCATAGGCTGGGCTGGTGTAGGTGGTTGGCTCTGGGAAGCTTCCTGCCCTCTGGAAATCAATGGGGCAGAGCTCTGGAGGACACAGAGTCTCTGTCCTAGCTCCTACAGAGTCAGGGTGTCAGTTCACCCTTGAGCTCCTGTCTTCACAAGGCAGAGGCTTGCTTTATGACTTCAACTTTGTCAGCATCTGCCTTGATAAAAGCTGGGCTCTTCCAGTCACAGCCTCCCTCTGCTGCTGGTGCTGCAGGGGCTGAGAAGCAAAGAGCTGTGAAGAGCTAATGGAAAAGAACAACTGACCAGAGGCGGTTAGGAGGCTCCAGTCTGAGCTGGACCTTTGTCTCTGTGACTGGGTTTTGTTATACTAAGTAAGGTCCAGACATTACTATGGTCTTTTGGTCTCTAGTACTGTCAGAGCAGCTCTTACCGATGATTGACACTTGGCAGTATCAAAGGAAAAGTTACTTCATTATAACAGCTTTTTGGGGTGGCTCTTCAGAAGGACAGATCAAAACTGTTCTGATGTGAGGGCTGCCATCTCTAACATTCTCAGGGCGCCACTGAGAATTTGGTTAAGGACTGTAAAGCTTCAGGTTAACGTTTGTAACTGAGGTATCTGTGAGTCTTTCTGTGGCATGGGCTGAAGAAGTTGGCAGTGAAGAATACAGGGTGAGTGCAGCTGGAGGGCTCACTGCTCTTTCTGGATCGGTGCCATCATCATCCATGTAGCCTTATGGTTGTAAAATCAGTTTCAGTTTGAGGTAGCAATTCCTGGTGACTTAAGGTCCTGCTGTGAAGTAAACATCCAAAGGGGCTGGTGACCCTATAGTAGGTCATAAAGTAGCTCTTCACTTAACAGTAGTGATCTCTTATTAGCAGTACTGGGGAGTTGGAGTGGAAGGGCTGTTTTGATGCTGTTCTAGTTTATCAATTAATTTCTAAGATGTATAAAGTAGCCTTATAAGTTCTTGATAAAAACAAAGTATTTGTTATGTACTGGGTAATGAAGACAGCCTGCCCTCGATCGGCGGGGGTGGGAGGGATGCTACTGCCAGTGTACAATGTGCCATTGTACCCAGAACCTTGCTTGGGGCAGTCCAGACTTAGAGCAGCAGTGGTTGGTAGGGCTGATGACACCTCACTGTTCTTCCCTGCCAGGGACTGGTGATCTGTGTAGGTGCTGTGTCTGTGAGGGGCCTGGGACTGCTTTTGGTTGAGGGAGATGATGAACTTCAGTGGTGAGTCAGTGACAAGTTAGCTGAAGCCAGGAAAAATGCATTGGAGCAAATTTGGCTTCAGAATCAATGATTCAGTGTTTGAGGGGAGACCCCAAGTCTGTTGTTGAGGGGTCTTTAGCTCTAGAAAGATCCTTGCCTTTGAATGTACTAGCTTCCTACCTAGTGGTATTGTGGCTGGTGGGTCTCCTGTGAAGCTCTGCAGGACTCTGAATGCATCAAGCTGCAAGTGGTGTGGATTAGCTAAGTCCCTTCAAACTAAAAGAGTTCTTGGAGAGACAAATACTCTTGTGAGCAGCAGTTCAGGTTAGACAGCAGAAGTTGTGCTTCTTGGATTAGAGGAGTGTTGCAAAAGGCTGATATCCCAGGGCTAGAGGTATTGCAGTGTTACTCAGGGGTTGTGGAACTTTTGCGTATCTAAGTATGTCTCAGACTGAACTGTTTTCTTTCACAGGCTCAGACTGTTCAGGTTGCTGAAGTTGAACCACAACCCCAGCCACAGACTTCACCTGAACTTCTACTTCCAAACTCTCTGAAGCCAGAAGAAGGGCTTGAGGTCTGGAAAAGCTGGGCACAGACCAAGAATGCAGAGCTGGAAAAAGAAGCCCAAAATAGGCTAGCACCTATTGGAAGTATGTGTCATGACAACACGGCCTGTCTTCCCTTTCAAGTTGGGATTAGGCGCGAGTAAAACATTGGCTGTTTACTGCCTCGGAGCATACCTTTGTTTTTAAATGCAAACTTTGATTTACTCTGCTGTACCACTCCACTGCCGCAGGACATGCTTCAGGGGAGGTGTTAGCTCTGTGCAGAGCCAGCTCCAGCACCCAGGCTGGGAGCAATAGCAAAGGGTGTTGGGACTGTGGTACATGGAGGAACAAAATGGCTGTGAGTGGCTGCCAGGCTGGTAGAGCAGTCACAGAGCTGCTGTTTCTCTGTTGCTGCAGGGCAGCATTTCATTGTGGACACGGTGAAAGAAGGCAATAGTCATGCAGTTGGCAGGACAAAGTCTTCCTGTTGGATTTTTGCCTGGTTTATCTTTTAGTAGATCTGACAGCCTACAGTCCTGATTTGCTTTAGTTTTGTTTATTGTACTGGGAGAATGAGGTAGTACTGGGCCTGCTGCATAGAATGGCAAAGCCAGAGATCTGGGAAACCATTCCTGAAAGGTTGGGGAAATAATGTGGCTTTATGGCTTAACTTATATGGCTTTGTTTTGGTTTTCCAGGGCGCCAGCTGCTGAGGTTCCAGGAGGATCTCATCTCCTCAGCTGTGGCTGAGCTCAATTATGGGCTATGCTTAATGACACGAGAAGCTCGAAATGGTGATGGTGAACCCTATGATCCAGATGTACTCTACTACATCTTCCTGTGCATTCAGAAGGTAATGAGAGAACAAGTCTCTGTGCAGCAGAACTGTGCATCTTGTCAGCATGTGGGGAGGGGTGTGTGTGTGTTCTGTTATAGAAATGGAGGCCGTGGCTTCACAACAGTTTCGTAAGACAAAGGCTCTGCTTAAAAACAAACAAACAAAACCCCAAGTAGATGAAATGTGATCAATGCACAGGATGCTCTCCCCTCGCGAGTTAAATTTGTGAAGAATAGTTAATAACTGAGCTCAGGATCATGGTGAGAATGATAAATTTTAGGTATTTTGACAGGGGAGGGGGGTTGAGAATGATAAATTTTAGGTATTTTGACAGGGGAGGGGGGTTGGATGATGCTTGAGGCAGTTGTCAATGTCAAAACTTGATCTAGGTGAAGCTTTAACAGGCAAGAACTTAGCTTTTTGTGGTGTGGGAAGTCTTAAGCTGGTAATATTGGTGTGCTTTCTGAAGAGCTGCACAATGGAGCTAAACTCGGATAGGAGAATTGTCTCCCTCCTTAATCTACAACGTTAGCATCCAGACAACAGTCATGAAATAACCTGCAGTGAAATAACTTGAAGTAAAAGGTTGAAGTCTCACCAGTTTGACTTTTGGAGACTGTTTTTCCTTTATCTCCTGTCATTCTTATCACAGTAACTGAGATTACCTGCCCTGCACTGGCCTTGGTGCAAGGGTCCTCCCTTTAAGTAGAATGCCTTCAGTGCTGTGCTGTAAAATGCTTGACTAACCAGTCCTGGGCTTTTAGGCTAAGGTCTGGTGTAGGAATTACTTGCTCTGACTGTGCTGGACTGTGTTGTGACTCTGTTTCAGTATCTCTTTGAAAATGGCCGAGTAGATGACATCTTTTCAGATCTCTACTACATTCGGTTCACTGAATGGCTGCATGAAGTTCTGAAGGATGTCCAGCCCCGTGTGTCCCCTCTTGGTAAGAACTTCTCTTCAAGAATTTTAAGCCTTTATGGAGTTTGGGATGTTTAAACTGGACTGCAGCAGAAACTCTTCTGAAGTGCTTCCTGTCCCTGGGACAGCTCTGCTTGTCAGGGAGAAAAATCCTGTGTCTGCAGTGACTGCTGGGTTACTGCACAAGTCAGGCTCTAGCCCTGTCAAGGGCTATTTGTCTATCACTTCTCACCCATCACAAGGCAGGTTGTTGGGACTTTATATTGTCATGAGCATGGCTTACCTGGAAGCCAGCTGATCCTTGATGTGAATCAAGCTTCCTCATCTGAAGTACTTCCTCATCTTGTCTCTGATATGTATTGTGACTTGGGGAGGTAATACAACACTGTCATGTTGCCATGTATCCAGATGGATATGGTCTGATGGGCCAAGTAAGTGTCAGGAAAAACCTGTGTGTGATTAGAGCTTTGAATGCTGCAGTGAAATGCAGCTCAGCCCTGGGCTGAGAAGATGATGGCAGTAGCATGAGAGGAGCACTTCCAGAAGAGAGAGATTTTGAGAGTTACTATGTATGAGAGCTAGATTAAGAATGGTGTTTTCAGAGCAGGAAACCTGGCTGTTCTTCCTTTCGTTCCCTTTGATCTGGTGAGACATCAATGAAGAAGGTACTGTATTGTGTTGAGCACGGGAGCTAGCATCAGAGAGTTTGTGAATCCTTTTGTTTTCACTCTGGCTCTTTGACCTGTGTTTTGTCATTCTCAAGCACCAGAGTTCATCGTGCTCTCTGTTTTCCTGTTGATCTGTGTATCTGGAGTATAGTATTTCTCTTTTACACAAAGGATAAAAAAATCTGAGAATCAAAGGATTACTCATGTGTCCAAGTACATCACTTGGCACTGTGTGCTGACTAAAGCTGTGTGTGGGGCCAAGAGCTGATTTGTTACGCTGGTCTGCCTGCTCTCACATATTATTGGACTAGGAGCATCTGCATTGGAGTCGAGCCATTAATTAAAAGCTGTTTAAGTGCATGTTTATTCCTCCCTGGGCTGGTATGCATGGGCGTGCTGCAGAAGCATACCCTGCACAACTAGCAGTTGATGTATGTATATAAGTGATTCCTAACCATTCCTGCTGTTTAAAGTTATTTGCACAGTAGTGACCCTTTACACCAGTGAGGATCTCCTCCTCCCCCTCCTTCCCTTCAGATTTAAATGTTCTTCGGTAATTACAGACCACAAATCGCTGCTGTGACTGTTTCCTGGCACGATGCTGACTTCTGGTTATTTCAGGTTATGTCCTCTCCAGTCATGTAACAGAAGAGATGCTGTGGGAGTGTAAGCAGCTGGGAGCTCACTCCCCTTCCACCTTGCTCACTACACTGATGTTTTTTAATACAAAGTAAGTGCTCAGGTCTTTGGGGGCTTTGGGGAATAAACTTCAGACACTTCAGCAAGGTTAGCAGGAAACTACTGCACTGGGTTAGGGCAGCATCATGGATTCCATGGGGTTGCACACAGAGTCCTGCAGCCTCATCAGGCAAAGAAGATGCAGAGCAACAAGGAAAGGAGCTGCTGAGTTGAAACTGAACTTATGATTGTTGCTTTGGTGCTGGAACAGTCTTTCACTCAGTGTTGAAGCTTCAGCTGAGCGAAAATGACTGCTTTGGTGTTGTCCTGTATCCTGTAGTTGCCCCTGAATGTCCTGTGTTCTCTTCTTGCTACTCAGATACTTCCTGTTGAAAACAGTAGACCAGCACATGAAGCTGGCCTTCTCCAAGGTGTTGAGGCAGACCAAGAAGAACCCTTCTAATCCCAAGGATAAAAGCACGAGTATCCGCTACCTGAAGGCTCCTGGCATACACCAGACAGGACAGAAAGGTAGTGTCTGCAAGCATTTTGGGTAGACTATTTACTTACTGGGCTTGAAGGAGGTGGATGAACCATGAGAACCCAAGGCTCTGCCAGCTACTGTCAGCCAAGCAGCATGTGTTCTGTGTGAGAGTACAGTACCTTCTCATACTGTGCGTGGGGACATAACCTTAACCTGGAGTGTATACAGGACTCATCGAGATCTAAGGATAACTTTGTTACTTTTATTTTTTATGGACAAAGGGTCTATTGGGTGTAAGTGCTTATGAACAGAGTGAGAAACTTCTTTGGGAGGGCTTCCCTTAGCTTGACTCATGTGAACCCAGATAGAATCCATATGTAAGTACAATCTGTCCTCTTCAAAGCACCGGCTCAGGGTTTAGCTGAGGCATTGCAGCCTCAGCAGTGAGATGTCTCTCATTTTGGGCTGTGCAGAGGAGAAACGGAAAGAAGGATGTGACTAGGTTGTGATCTTCAGTAGCAGTGGCATAAAGCAAACTCTCCATATAATGCTTTGGGCATTTAGAACCAGGTGCTTCTGCCCTGGCACACTCTTTTATGGTGCAAAGGTGCTGCCTGGCACTGCTCAGTGTGCTGTGCTTATACAGTGTCTGACACACTTCTGGGGGGCTGGTTTGTAGTTACAGATGACATGTATGCAGAGCAGACTGAGAATCCAGAGAACCCCCTGAGGTGTCCCATAAAGCTGTATGACTTCTACCTCTTCAAATGGTGAGAGCTCTTGTTCATGTGTGTCACTGCTTGCCTTCTGTGACTGTTAAACTGCATCTTGTGGCTGGCCTAGTTTTCGGGGCTGTGTTTTATAGCTGGCACAGTTCCTGTATTTGCATAAATTTACCTAAAATGGGGAGGGGTGTTGGTGTGAATGGGTGGGATTTACTCTTGACTGCTCCTAAGTTGAACTTCTGTGGTATTTAAAGGAGACAAATCCTCATTTGTGAACTGACTGCTCTTAATCTCATACTCCAGAGGTTTGCTATGTTGCCATGAGCTCACTATTCTGCCTGGGACTTACGAGCATCCACTACTTGAGATGAGATTAGAGTCTCATGAGAAGCCTATTAAAATAGGCTTCTGAGCAAAAATGAGGACAACTTATTGGAGGGAGCCTCAAAGGACTTTCTTCTAAATTATGACTGATAATGAATGTAAATGTTCCTCTGCACAGATGGGTCTGCAGCTAGCTTGGCTGTGCAAATACCTCATCCTTGCTTTACTCTGAAAGACATGTGTGTGTTATACTTTACCAGTGTGAAATAACAGATCACTTTCTTGTAGTCATTACTATGGCTTTTTAACCTTGACTTGGCCTAAAAGCTTTGGGACCATTGTTGTCTCTAGATGTAATGTCTCATCAGCCAGAAGTTCACTGAGGGTTTGTGGAGCTGGGGTGAGGACTGTGGTTGTCTCTGCCTCCCAAGACTTTCTGTTAGCCTAGTTATTTCTCATCTTCCTCACACAGCCCCCAGAGTGTGAAAGGCCGGAATGACACGTTTTACTTGACACCGGAGCCAGTGGTGGCCCCCAACAGCCCGATCTGGTATTCCATCCAGCCCATCAGCAGAGAGCAGATGGAGCAGATGCTCACCCGGATCCTGGTGATACGAGAGATTCAGGAAGCTATTGCCGTGGCTAATGCCAGCACCATGCACTAAGGCATCCTTCTTGGCTCAGAAGGGGTGGGGAGGGTGATGGGGGAGGGACAAGCAAAGAGTAATTGTACAGACTTTTACACTAAAGGAGATGCCTAAGTTTTTGGTTTTTTATTGGTGTAGTTATGAAGCCCTTTTAGGCTTCTTCTCTTTAAAAAGAATCTAAAGGAAAAAAAACCTACCCATTGTGTATCCTTACCCGACACACCAAACTGTTGGAACCGTTGGAGGCTGCATATCCCTGGGAGCTGTGGAAAGCTGCTGGTTGACTCTGGGTTGTTGTGTTTTTTTATGATGTAGAAAACATGAACCTACAGGATTGGACTGACTGGCTGGGGCCTCTGTCTCCTTGGAGCACGTGCAGCCTAGAGGGCACAGAATGCTGGATGGACCTGCTCAGCCAGTGGAGGAGAGGCAGGCATCTTCTTTTCTTGTGCTTGGACGTTAATTTGCTGTTATCTTGGAAGGAAGAGGAGAGAGTGAACTGCAGTTGTGATTTATACAAAAACAAAAGCAAACCAACAATTTCTATTCAGACCTTTAAGTGACATTTTTAGATGTTAAAAGTACAAACTTTACCACACTTTTTTTTTTTTTTTTTTTGGCCTAACATTGAGGCCTTAAACCTTGAGGCTCCTGTGCCTGATGGAATTCTTGTAACATACACTTGTGTATCATATAAAGATACCACCCTGTTTCTCTTATGTATTCTTACTCTAGTTGTTTATTAAGAATGACGAGCACGTCTTTTCAACATGCCATTGAACAATGTGTCTTTATTTGGGGAAGAGTGAGCTGTGAGGGGGGGGGGGGGTCATTATACAAAGGTCAGTATGCAAACTGGTTGTTTTCATCCCTGTTTGTGCTTTCCAGCTCGACTCCGCTGGACTTTTCACCTAAATTAGGAAGGTAGAAGGTGATTAAACTTCTGCTGAAGGACCTGAATGTCTGCTTGCTGATGGAAGCTCAGTGTCAGGCTAGGAACATGGGGTCTGTGAGACCAGCTCAGACTGTCCTAATGTTCTGTGGCCAGCCTGTGAGGCTTCACCCTTAGGCAAATCCCTTTCTCCTCACCTTCACAAATACATCACACCAACAGCATGCTGGAAGGGTGTTGGAGGGAAAAGGCCTTCCAGGAGCAGCACATGGCGTACTCCTGCCATTTAACAGCCTTGTCACAGTTTTTAGCACAGCTATGTAGCTTCTGGCATCGTCCATGATCATAACCCCTAGCCCTTTAGCCTTGCCTTGCTGCATCTTAAATGGTTGGTGTATTTTATACCATTAACAAATAGTCTGCTCTTTTGAAGCTGGCAGGTAGCCAACTGTGCTTGAAATAGATCACTCCAGCCAGGCTTGTTGTTTGTGCCACCAGCTTCTCAGATGTGGAGAGATGACTGCTTCTTGAACTTGTCTTTGCTGCTTCTCCATCTCATGTCCTTTCCCTGTTCCAACATATATAGATGCATATTTAAATATATATTACAGTAAAAGGGCTTAAACTTGTGTACAGGCAAGCAGTTTTTCTGAAGCTTGTGTTGACCAGCGCCTGTATTGAGAAGGAAGTGTAAATGTTGAGAGTAGCCACAGTATTCCCTGTGTTGGTGCTCTTGAGCAGTGTTGAGGTGTGCAGGCTGAGAGACTTGAGCCTCTGACACTTCATATTGACATTGGTGCTCGTGAGGAAGCAGCTGTGCTTGACTTGGTTGTCAGTTTGCTCCCCGAGTAGGTCTCTGCTCAAGTAGGTGCAGAGAGGTGAAGTGGCAGTGCTCTGTTGTTCATGAATACCTGCGCTCTGAAGTAGGCTCTTGGCTCAGTGTCTGCTCTCTGTTACGCTAGGGAGAAGGCAGCCTGGGGTTGATGCCCAGATCCCAATAGATGAGTTGGGAAGACGGTGCTTGGCTTGTGTGTAGTGCTGGGAACTCGACTCAGCTCAGTTCAGCCACTGGGAGCCAGCAGTTGCCCCTGTCAGGGTGGCTGTTGGGATTGCTAATGCTGCTTCAGCTGTCAGAAGCCTCTGATCCCTTTGATGTATCTTAGTGACTGCAATGTCCATCTCTGGCCCTAGTTAAGTATTTAAGGACATGGTTAGGGGCAAGTGCCAAGCAGCTGGATGTGCTTGTTGCTCGGGATGCCCATCAGGCCTGCACAGAGTGGATTTCTTACTCTTCGGGGCAGTTTGTCTTCTGAACAGAGTTGCAAAGATGTGAGAGACTGCAGGCAGTTGTGCTCAGTGTAGGCTGTGCAGCATTGCATGGGGAGCTATTCCATATATCCAGCATTCCCACACCTCAGCATGAGCATGTTGCTTTGTCTACATCAGAAATGGTGTTGAAGTCATCTGCTATATGCCCAGTGTACAAGTTGCTTCATTAGGTGCCCTTGGGAGTTGCCTCTTATTCTTAAAAATTGCCAGAAGCTGAATTCACTTGACGGAACATTAGGGCAGTTCCAGGTTAGGGGTGAACTGCCACCTCCGCTGAGCTTTCTGGGGAAACAGAATTCCATGTTACCTTGAGATTCTGGATTGTGCACTTCCCTTACTGCCCTGAACTGCAAATGATCCACAGGCTTTGTAGGGGAAGAGTTCTCCTTGATCTTGCAGTGCACCATGTAAGAACTTGGCACGTGGTGAGCTCTGGAGATCTGATGATTGGTTTTGTCCTGAAAAAATGAAGTGTTTCCGTTTCTCATTGTCCAGACATACACAGGAAAGGGATTTACTGATGTGGAAGTGGACTGCTGTACTGTCTCATCAGAACATCCACTGTGTTCACTTCATTCCCTATTTTTAGAGACAATCGATATACTGTGACTTAAGGATTGTTTTCCTGGACCTGGCTTCTAGTCTGGCTCTCTGGAGCTGATTTAAAAGGTACAGTATTTCTAGAATATAAATATTATGTTCTTTGATAGTGAAGATCGTGCTCCCTTGTAGGGGCTGATAGGAAGATGTGCCCAGAGTAGCACAGAAGAGTGCTGTGGCTTAGGGTTGCTATCCAAGTTCTGGGACGTGTTCCCAGTCAAACATGTAAAATAGCTTTTTAACACTTTCCTGTATCCAGCTTGACTGCTGCTTTAAGGGCATTCCCCTCGGCTCCCAGAGTGCCAAACTGCTAACTCCTGTACGTGTATGTATTAAACAGGAACTCTGTGCCCTCTGCCTTGTATGAGACAGGCTGAAAACGATCTCTGCATAACTAAAGCTGAGAAGTCAAGCTAAAGACCCTGCCTTGGTGGTGTTGATCTGTGCCCACCTTGTCCCTGTAATGTGAAAGGAAGCATAGGAAGTGGAGCATGACTGGCTTGTAAAGCACCTCACCTTCTGACATGAGACTTGTGGGCTGTCTGTTCTCTTGGCACTGACAGCCTTGCTTTCCTAACAGAACTCATAGCTGCTTACACACTTGTTCATGGCACCACTAGATGTTTGTTCAGTTCAAGTGGTAATGGCTGAAGCAGCAGAGAGCAGACTGGAAGAGTGGCTTTGTGCTCTGATCTAGGGTTGTGAGCAAAGGGAATGGCCTGAATAACTTCATGGGGCTCTCATGTGTTGGCTGCCTCACTCTTAGAAATCTGGATTTTAGATGGGACACAAGGTCTGAAGTAGTTCCTGAGCTACTGCCTTGGGCCAAGGAAAAAAGACTTAAATCTAATCCCTAAATAGGGATCCTCTTGTCTGCTGTTGTTCGTAGGGCAGAAGTTAAGGACAGTCTTGTTTTCAGCTGCATCACGGCTATGGTGTCTGCCTTGGTGCACACAGAAGGGATTGTTCCATCTACACGCCTCCTGTGCTGTGACAAGAACAGATCCAACCATGGCAAGAAAGAGCCTTCTGAGCATTCATGGGGTGGAGGACTTGCTGATGCTGTAGTTGATCATCTTCTTGCTGGTCCCAGTGCTGCTGGACACAGATTAACTCTGGCAGCCCAGCCAACCTGCACTGTCATCTAAGTTTAATAGCGCAATTAGCATTTGGCCTCTTGAATCACTGTTAAAGTGAGATATAAACTGTCTTCCACCCTATGTGGTGCTTTTCTCCCCATCTTGCTGCAGGTGCTCCTCTTTACTACAGGGAGCATACCTTATTCTGATGCTTCAGCCCATTCTGTTTCATGGTGCCAATGCTTAGGGAAGAGCCCTCTCAGCTCGAGCATCTTCCTACCTTAAGGAACATCTCACATTTTCCAGCAGTCTCACTGGTACACTACCCCAACACCCGTGAAGCACTAGACCTCTACTTGTCTCTTCCCTTCCTTGCGTGGCTGAAGCCTGGCTCTCAGCACTGCAAATCCCTTTCCCTGTATGACCTCATGCATGGCAGCCACACTTGCCTCCCTGTCCATTCTCCTTTGCGCCCATCAGAAGGGGGAGGCAGGTTTGACCCCACTTAAAGCAGCAATAAACTGCGCCTAGAACTTGAGGGCCCTCGAGTGGAGGGGATGTATGGGACAGGCAGGGTCCAGTTGCAGCCCAGAGCCTCGCTTGATCATGAGTGTGCAGCCTATATGCAAAATACGTCTTGTCTGTCCCTCCTGTGTTGACCCTGGTCTAAACAGCACATGTGATTGGCATCCTGCAAAGTGACCTTCAGAACTCTCCAGTAGCTTTGCCCCGTGAGTAACTCACACTACAAATCATTTTAAAGAGATGCACTCAACTATTTTTTTAATTTAATTTTACTCTTATATTCTCTGCTCTTTGTAATCTGCTTGGAAATAAAATGGTTTTTTTTCCCTGCAGCCTTTGTTGTAGTCTCTTTAAGAATCGGTAGACTTTGCCTGGTGTTTCTCTTGGGATAGAACCCAACCTGGTTTACTGCTGGGCTTTAGCCTAACAGCCGAGGTCGGTGTGTGCCTCCTGCGTAGGTTGAGCAAACCTTTGTTAGTGCTGCCCTTATTTAAAACGGGGGGTAGAGAGACCTGTTAAAGTGATCCTGCTGTGGCACGATGGCTCCTGTTCTGCTGAGCCTGTCACAGAACTGCACTGTTGGTGCTGTGAGCCCAAGTGCCTCATTCTGTGCAAAGGACAGAGGGTTTCTGACAGCTCCCTGGCCTCAGCGAGTTGGGTTTGGATGGGTGAAACCAGCTCTTAGCTGAGAATCAAGCCTGGAGACATGTGAAGCGGTAACACCAGGGTGAAATGCAGTCTTGGCAAGGAACAAGCCTTGAAACCCTCCAAGGTACACCGTAGTGCAAGGGCAGGTGCTGTTAGCACGTGGCTGCGAGGAGGAGATGGGGACGGGTTTGATGTTGGTGTTCACAGTGATCACCGCAGGATTGTACCATTTCCTTGGCTTAACGTTCCAAGCAGCAGCGTGGGTCCTCCTTGCTGCCTCTTGATTACACAACTGCCACGCGTACCGTTGTGCCCCCCGCCCCGGGGCACGTGTTTCCGCGCACCCCACCCGCCTATGGTCGCGCGTCGGTGGTTTCCCACTCACGGGCCAAGCCGGACTGCCGTTTAACGGCGCTGTACCGGGGCGAGGCGGCTCACACCGGGGGAGGGCACCGCGGCACCGGTTCCTCCAAACCAAGAGGGGGCGATGTTAGCGTTGGTTTGCTTCCTGGTGGGCTGCTCTGGGCCGCTCCCTCTCCTTGGGTCGGCGGTGCACGCGGCGGGGGGGCCCAGCATGGCGGACTACCTCATCAGCGGCGGCACCGGATACGTGCCCGACGACGGGCTGACGGCGCAGCAGCTCTTCAGCTGCGGGGATGGGCTCACCTACAAGTGAGGGGCACCGCCAACCGGGGCCGGGCCGCGGGGCTGCGGGGCCCGGAGGCCCGGGTCGGGGGCCCGGTGCGGTCCGTAACGCGTGTCCCGTTGTTTCACCCTCTCCCGCAGTGATTTCCTCATCCTCCCGGGGTACATCGACTTCACGGCGGATCAGGTGGTGAGTGACCGCGGCGGGGCAGTGGGCCGGGGCGGGCGCGGGGCTCGGTGCTGACCCAACTGCCACCTCCCTGCCAGGATCTGACCTCGGCGCTGACCAAGCGGATCACGCTGAAAACACCGCTGGTGTCATCCCCAATGGACACGGTCACCGAGGCCGGGATGGCCATCGCCATGGCGGTGAGTGCGGCCCAGCGCGGCCTGCCGCCGTTCACCGGGGCGGGGGGCATTGGAACGCGGCCTGAGGACACACACAGGTCCGTTCTCACCGCCCGTTTCACCGCAGCCGACCCCCCGGTGAGGGTTAGGGTGGGTTCCGCAGCGGTTCACAGCCCGGTTTGTGTTCCAGCTCACCGGGGGAATCGGGTTCATCCACCACAACTGCACCCCCGAGTTCCAGGCCAACGAGGTGCGCAAGGTGAAGGTGAGTGGGCACATGGCAGCTCCGAACCTGTGCTCACAGGGTGAGGTGTAGCCTGGGTTCAGGTGTACAGGAGGAGCTGTGAGAGGAGGTGGTTGGAGAGTGCCAGATACTGGTGTTGGGGAGCATGGTGATGCCAGGGTTGCCTGCACAGGCTTCTGTGGTTGTGTGTTAGGTGCTGTCCGTGCACAGCCAGGGATGTGGGAGCTGCCAGGCATCCTGGTGTGGGAATATTCCTCATTATTCCGGGAAGGAGGAAACTCTTGGGCATCAAACACTACTTGTGGGAGCCTTGGTGCTGGTTTGGGAGCCATCCTGGGTGGTTGCAGCCCTTTGCTTCTCCTTGGCCTGGGGCTGCTGCATCTGCTGCTTTTCAGAAATACGAGCAAGGGTTCATCACAGACCCCGTGGTGCTGAGCCCCAACGACCGAGTGCGGGACGTGTTTGAAGCAAAGGCTCGGCACGGATTCTGCGGGATTCCCATCACGGACAACGGGAAGATGGGGGGGAAGCTGGTTGGGATCATCTCGTCTCGAGACATTGATTTCCTGAAAGAGTCAGAGCACGACTTGCCTCTGGGTGAGGTAAGAGGGGGCCTGTGAGCACCTGATGGTGTGAGGTGTGACAAGGAGGAGGGCAAGTGCATGGGAGCAGCTCCATGCCAGCTCTGCAGGTCCATCTTTTTTAACTGTTTCCAAGGGAGAGCATCCCATTGTCGTTCTCTTTGCAGCTCCTGCAGTGCAGATGCAGGAGTGTGGCTGTGCAGTTGGCACCCACATGACTCCTCCTGTGGGGTTATGTTTCAGTGTTGTAGAAGCTTCCTCTCTACAGCTGGTGCTCTCCCTGGTTCTCTAAGTAATTCCTGGTGTTCCTGGCTGCTGCTGTGATCCCATGTGGTGTGTTGGTGCTGGCTAAGGCTGTAGCAGCTGTGTTGTGCCCAGCTACCCTCCAAGTGCTGATCTTTCTTTACTGGATTGACCTATATGCTTCATATTGCTCTTTTAAATAACCCCTTGAACCTAGAGACTGGCAGTTTAGCTTTTATAATGCTACTCCATCAAACCCCCCTTGTGGGAGAGCGATCTCTGGGATGCTGATGCTGATTCCTGTCACACGACTTAGGTTATGAGCTGTGTAACCGTAGCTCTGCAGCACTGTCAGGTTACATCCCTTACCCAGGCTCTGCTCTTGACTCACAGCTATTTTTAACTCTTGCTGACCAAACCTGGTATCACATGCTCATCCCTTTTCTGTTTGAAATCGCCTATAAATACCTGTAACAAGAATCTTCAACTGGGAGTAGGTTACAAAAGTGCATGTGGCCCTTTGAAGCCATGCTGGCCCATTGAGAGGAGCAGGAGAAAAATCTCCTCTCATCCTCTAGGTGGATCATTCAGCCCTGCAGGGTTGGAAGCTTGCTGCTGTCACCAGGTAAAGCCAGGGAAATGAATGATCCGGAGCTCTCCACACTCGCTGCCCAGCACTCATCCTGCTGAGCCATTCATTGCCATCCAGTTAATCACAGGTTTCCTGTAGCTCAGGAAGCTCACGGACCTCACTGGCTCAGGGATTGCGTTGAGATGTGTTTGTGATTCTTCAGGCTTTTCTTGACCTGTGGGTTCTGTTGCAGACAGGGTGAACCTCTGTCCTGCTGCAAAATGGCTGTTCTTGTGGTACAAATAACTGAAATGTTCCCTATTTCCTTTTTGTGTGCAACTTACTGACCTTCCTTGAGGGTTAGTGTTCCCTTTTAGCTTTACTTGGCCTTCTTGAGTAGCCTTTGATGAGAACATCCCATGTGAGCTTTGTGGTGGCAGAACACACAGTACGGGTGGGAAGGGACTTCTGCATGTCTTGTCAAGCCTCTTGCTTGAGGTGTGTCCTGGGGCTACGTCCCTGTCTCCAAGGATGGAGATTTGTATTCCTCACTGGACTGCTCTTCAGTGTTTGTACTGAAAGCTTTCTTCATAGAATCCTAGGCTGGTTTGGGTTGGAAGGGACCTTAAAGCTCATCCAGTTCCAACCCTCTGCCACAGGCAGGGACACCTTCCACTAGAGTAGGTTGCTCCAAGCCTCTGTGCCCAACCTGGCCTTGAACACTGCCAGGGATGGGGCAGCCACAGCTTCTCTGGGCACCCTGTGCCAGCGCCTCAGCACCCTCACAGGGAAGAGCTTCTGCCTAAGAGCTCATCTCAGCCTCCCCTCTGGCAGGTTAAAGCCATTCCCCTGTCCCATCAGCTGTTCCCATGGTCGAGCTCTGTTGCCCCCTGCTGTGTTTTGGTGCCTGTTTGTCAGGGTGAACCTGCTTGTTTGGACTGAAGTGACTCCTGCCCCGCTGACCTTGCCAGCAGCAGCAATGGGTTATTCTGGGCAGAGCCCTTCCAGACCCTGTGCTCTGGGGATCGCTGCCTGAAAACAAGCTTGGGGGTAGCATTTCTGCCAGAGCACGGGACTGTGGAGGTGTCTCCAGCCCCTATTTGCCTGTGCTCTATTAAAAGGGTGACCTCCCAGATAAGGGTCATCTGAGAGTTGTCCCTTGCTGCTCAGTGCTCTCTGCAGCTTGCTGAGGCCCTCTGCCATCTCTTCACTGCACTGATGGGCTTGGGGCTGCTTGCATGTTGGAGGCTGTTCCTCTGTGTTCCTGGAGGCGTGTTGCTGTGCTGTGGGCTCCTTTGTCTGCAGAGCACTGGCACATGGCAGCGTTTCACGTGGGCACAGGGAGGGGTTGGTATTTTTGGAGCAGAGCGAAGGAGTTCTTGTGACTTCTTCTCTTCTCCCTCCCACCAGATCATGACGAAGCGGGAGGATCTGGTGGTGGCCCCGGCTGGTGTGATGCTGAAAGAGGCGAATGAAATTCTGCAGAGGAGTAAAAAAGGTACCTGAGGATGTCTGTGATCAGAGAGTCATGGAGTGGGTTGGGTTGGAAAGAATGTTAAGATCATCCAGCTCAATCCCCTGCCATGGGCAGTGATACCTCACCCTAGACCATGTTGCTCTGTCCAGCCTGGCCTTGAACACTGCTAGGGATGGTGCCTCACCACCCTCACAGGGAAGAACTTCTTTTATATCCATCCTGAGCTTCTGTTTCAGTTTAAAGCCATCACCCCTTGTCCTGTCACTACAGTCCCTGATAAAGAGTGCCTGTCTGCATCCAGGGAGAGCTGTGGAAGTACTGGGCTGTGGGAAGCAGTGGGTGATTTGGGCACATGTTTGTGCATGAACAGAGCATGGGAGGGCTGTGCTCCAGTGTGAGGAAAGGACAGTGGGTGAGGACAGTGCCAGGATCCAGAGGCCACATGTATTCATCTCAGCTCTGTTTGAAGCCAAGGGGATACCTGGCAGCCCCAGAGCTACGGAGCTCCTGCTTGTCCAGCCACATGCCTTCCGTCTTCTATCCTGGCCTGCAGAGTTTGGCACCTCTGTGAGGCCTTAGCAGTTTGACTTTCAACACAGTGTCGTGGGTCTAATTGTTACAAAAGGTGCACCTCTTCTGTGGTCAGTAACACTGAATTCTCCAGTCCTGGAAAATCCTTGCTCTATTACCTGACTCAAAGTTGCTGCCATCAGTGGCCAGGCAAGGTTGGCTAACACACACACCTCTCTGAGTCCCCACCTTGTGCCAGTTGCTGCTGGTACTCGTGGTGTGCTGCAGGGCTGAAGTGTATCTGCTGCAGTGATGCTCTGTGTTTGATTCAAGGCAAGCTGCCAATTGTTAATGAAGATGATGAGCTGGTGGCTATCATTGCCCGCACCGATCTCAAGAAGAACCGGGATTATCCCCTGGCTTCGAAGGACTCCAAGAAGCAGCTGCTCTGTGGTGCTGCTATCGGGACACATGAAGATGACAAGTATCGGCTGGACCTCCTGGTGCAAGCTGGCGTGGATGCTGTAGTGCTGGTGAGCACCCTTGGGTGTCACACTGGCCTGGGAGGGCAGTCTGTGTGGGGTGAGGATCCAGGTTGAATGGATCTTTCTGACCGTGGGGCAGCAGCATGGCACTTGCTGTCTTCATTACAGTTAGAATATGTAATTATGTGTTAGAATATGGCAGTTTGTGACCCTTTCAGTCTTACTCAGGTTGGAGTCCTCAGATAAGAGGGATTCCTCATGCCTGGGAACTTATTTGACCTTGAGGCAGTATGTGGGGTGTTTCAAAGCTCTGAATTTGGGGCGGAAGGGACCTTAAAGTTCATCCTGTTCCAACCCTCTGCCATGGGCAGGGACACCTTCCACTGGAGCAGCTTGCTCCAAGCCCCATCCAACCTGGCCTAGAACTTCTGCAAAGCTTCTTGCAGTCCGTCACCATCATCTCTCGTGTTCCCAGCTACTCCTGAATATTTGGCTTCTTACAGTTTCCCTTCAGCAGTTTGCTGTTTGTTACTGTGTTATTCTCTTTACCCCTGATGTTCAGGAGCCCTCAGCCCAGAGCTGCTCTGCTGCTCTCCCCTCCTGGCCTATAAAGCATTCAAGCACAGTGTCACTGCCTGTGTTTGCACATTGTTTCCCATTGATTGTTGGCTTGCTCTGAGGGCATGGTTGTGCATTTCCACATGTTTAACATACACAGTGAGTATGGAGATCAGAGGTCTGAGTGCTTCATGGTCCACATCTGAGCAGCTCCCCCCTTGAACCCTTCTGGATTCCACAAGGAACATTCACTTCACCTGCACTTTGAGACAGGGCTGATGGTGTCCTGGTGGTGGAGCCAGATGGTTCTTAGCCACAGCAGATGTGCTCCTTCTTGAGTCCTGTACAAGCCACAGGGTTTAAACATGAATGATACTGCTGAAGTATTTGTAAGAAACTGCCCTGCATAGGCAAGGTGCATTGTTGTCTTGGCAGCAGCTTCTCCTCTGGTTCTGTCCTCGATTTGGGAATCATTTTGCCCATGTAGCCAGCTTACAGAGACCTGGATAAGCAGAGTGAGGATCTGAGGCTCTTCCCGAGCTGTGTTTACAATGTTCTGCAGAAATTCTGGTTGAAATGGGGTTTCTTTCTGTTGCAGGATTCCTCTCAGGGAAACTCCATCTTCCAGATCAATATGATAAAATACATTAAGGAGAAATACCCCAACCTGCAAGTTATTGGAGGAAACGGTAGGCACGTGTCCAAGACTTGTCTTTAAATAACATTTGTTTCTTAGCCCTGGAGGGACCTGCAAGGATGGGAGTGAAACAGTTGTCTTGGTAATTGCCTGTCAACTTAAAATGGTTTCCTCTGCTTTGTGGAACAGAACAAGAGCACTGCAGGCACAGGGTAGTTCCTTGATGCTGCCACAGCTGAGAGCATGTCCCACAGCGCAGTGTGTGCAGTCCTCTGGAGCTGTTACACATCAGCTTTTACACACCCATTTAAGATTTTGGATAATAATGAATATTGCTTAATGTGGAAAACTAGTGGAAGTTTTCCCTGCCTCTTGACAGCAGAGTTCTGTCCTTGTCCTGCCCCAACTGGTGTGTTACTGGTGCTGCTGTTAGCCTGTGCTCTCCCCTCCCTGCCTGGTGTGGCCCAAAGGGTGCTTGGCACCATGAGGTGACCTCTGCTGCCTCAGCCTTTGGGGGTAAGCATGTTGCAGAGTAGCCTAAAAGCACAACTGGGGGCAGAAACTCACTCTGCTTTCCCATACGGGCCTGGTAGCAGGGGACAACCTGGCCTGTCTCTGACACAGGTGGATGCCCTGGGCAGCGGGTGTTTGCAGGCACAGGGCAGAGCAGTGTCACAATGTGCAAATCTGCTTGTCTCTCTTCAAACCAGTTTCTGCTCCCCACAGTTGTGACTGCTGCTCAGGCCAAGAACCTCATCGACGCAGGGGTTGATGCCCTGAGAGTCGGGATGGGCAGTGGCTCCATCTGCATCACTCAGGAAGGTGAGAGAAATCAGCTATCTCCTACGTAGCTGAAAGCACCTATTCAATAGGGATTCCCTGCTGAAAAGCAGCAGAGCTGGGATGGATTTAACCCGTTGTAAGGATAGTGTCCAGCAGCAAGCTCTTTCACCCTCTTCATCCAGGATTTTCCAACACCCAGGTCAAACCTTTGGGGTGGCAGCAGCAGAAAAGGCATTTCCCAGTACTGACTGAGGCTGAGTGGAGCAGCTGTGGCAAGCGTGGCTTTGCCCACGCTCTGGCTCGGTGTGGGATGGGGCTGCTGGGCAGCTCTGCAGGGAGAGGGGCTTTGCCAGATCCCAGTGCCTATGGGTGAGGTGCACTGGGCTGTCTGTGCTCCCTTCCTCTCTGGCAGCAGTGTGTGTGATGCTTGAGTCTGCTGGGCTTGATGCCTTTCTGCCATTTCCAGGCCAGGGTGGGATTTCAGGCTGTGCCTGCAGTTATCTGGAGCTTGTGTGGGGCAGGGGCTGTGTCACCCTTGGCTAAAGGCAGAGAGGGATGTCCTGAGGGCCTGGAGAAAGGCTGCCTTGAGGACAGGCTCAGTGCTCGTGTCTTGAACCTAGCAGTGTAGAGAGGAGGTGCAAGGCGCGGAGCCCATGAAGAGCCCCTCTTTGCTCTGTTCCCTTCCATGGGAGGCAGCAAGAGAGTAGCTGATGGCTGAGGGCACTGCTTTAGCTCTGCCAATTCCCTGTGGAGCAGCTCTGGACCTGTGCTCCTGCTTTGCCTGCCATGGGACGCTGGCTGCGAGGGGGGCCCTGTCTTAGTTGACCTCTCTAGGAAGGTTGTGGTGCCCTTGGGCTGACGCTTCCATAGCCAAAGTAGAACCAGGACACATGTGTCCCACTCTGGCTCTGAGGCAGAGGACCTACTGAAGCATGTTCCATTGCGCAGCAAGGAGAAGATCCCCACAGGGTACCTCACCTGGCTGCCATGGTGGTGGAGTTGGGTGCTGGTTTGGAGTAGGAACAGGGCACAGGTAGAATGTGGTGCTTCACAGGAGACAAGATTGCAAAACTCACTCTTGCAGCTTCTCAGGTTTTTGCTCTTTTAGGGCAAGAACTCTGGCTTTTGGGTTGGAGGTCACTGGATGGCTGCTGGGGCAGGGTGAGCATGTGCTGTGCAGGATATGGCCTCTGGCTTGGCTCAGGCTAGGAAGGGTTTGCAGGGTCAGCTCTGTCCCACACCGTGTGCTCTGCCAGTAGCAGGTCACTGCTGGGGTCCTTTGTTCTGCTGCTGTTCTTCTGTCTCTAAAATGTGTGTGTTTGTTTTTGTTTAGCTGCTCCAAAGATCCCTCCAGACCTAAAGTCCCACAGCCCCAAATGCCCTTCTACTGTCACGGGCACCTATAGTAAGTCACTTGCCCTGTTCCCAACCCTAATTACGTGTCTTGAAGCAGGACCCTGATTTGGCTGCACATGGCCCTACTGCTTGTTTGAGAATAATTTAGCTGTAGATGCACTTGGGGTTTTGTGGCTTTGGATACTGGTTTTGAATCTGAAATGGAAGCTGGGAAGCCTTTCTGAATTCCTAAAGCAGGGTCTGATAATGTCAAAGCTGAGGCCACTCAGGCCTGTCCAACCTCCACTCAAAAATAGATAGGAGCATGAAGGAGCTTTCTGCCTGCACCTTCTGGACCTGCAGCTGGGCATGGCCCTGCTGATCCAGTGCTGGGAGGTGATCCCTGAGCAGTCCTCCATCCTGCTTGAGATCTGGCGCCAGCTGCTGGCTCAGCTTCACTTGAAGCTCATCCCCTGGGGTTACAGAGGGACTGAACTGTAGTTCGTACCATGCAGTTGTGTACCAGAACCACATCTTTCTCCACAGACCTGTGGAAAGAGCTCTCCCCCTGCCCAGCACAGGGTGCAGCATTGTCTGCTCTGCACTTCCCTGATGCTGTCCAAGCCCTGGGTTCTGCCCTTTATGCCTTGTTCTGACACACCTCAAAGGGAAGGAGGTTTCTGTTGAAGTTCCCAGAAGGTTTTCTCTAGCAGATGATCCTGTAGGGCACCCTTTGCAGATACCCTAAGGAGGACAAGCCCTCACCCAGTGTGTGTGTGCTCTGAACCCTGCTTTGGAAGCCTGTGCTCGAGCCAGGGTGCTGGGCGCTGGGAGCGGTGTGATGCTCCCAGCAGCCCAGAGCCAAACTACTCCTTAAAGGGCTGGTCTCCGTGGTTGCTCCTGTGAGGTTCTGCAGGCCCTGCGCTGTCTGTGGCACAGTCCCATAGACCCTGGACTCTGTATGCTCCAAACCCAAGTACTTCTCTCCACAGAGCTCTTCCCCTGCAGCAGTTTGCAGCTTCAGCAGTGCGTTACCGAGCAAGGCCATCTCTTTAAGGCTCAGAGCATCCCCATTGCCGCTGGCAGATTCTTCCTGCCTGGGTGATCCTTAGCTTAAGGCTCAGTTTTGGTCCATTAAACTCAGTTCTCTCAAGCTCTGGACTCTGGCTGCCCTCTCTCAGCGGCTGCTGCTGAGCACTGGGAACAAAGCAACCACAGACTCCAGCCTTGGCAAACCTGTGCCAGGGCATTGTGGTGCCAGGCAGGCTAAACCACTCCTAAAGCTCACTAATCCTGCATGGCCATAACCTTACCTGCCGTACTGGACTAACCATGACCAGAGAAAAGGCTTCCGGTTAACTGTGGGGAAGGGAAGTCACCCTGAGAGAAGCTGCTCTCAGCGTTGTTGCATGCCTGTGGCTGACAAACCCATGCCCTGTGCTGGTTTTCCCTTGTGTAACGGGAAGCCTCTAACTGGTGCTGACTGGGAAAAGCAGGTAAATCCACAGCTAACAACTCCCTTCCTGAGGGGCAGCTAAACCTGACAGGATCCTGCTACACCGCAGGGCAGGAACGTAAATTCTTTCCTCTAAGCCATGGAATCATCCTGCCTATTTCCTTTCCCACTGCTGCATGTGTTTGTGTGTGTGTGCAGATGTCTCTACATATATCCATATATATGCATATCTATACATATATATATATACATACCAGCTCTCTCCCAGCCAGCTGCCTTGCCATGCAAGAAGCACTTAATACAGTGCTGGGTACATGGAAATGGGGTCTGGCACTGCTTGGAGGGAGCGAGTGGTGGGACAGGGATGCTTTGGAGAGGGGCTTTTGGAGTCTGCTCCGTTTACTTCCTGAGTTTCCCACACATCTGCTGTGCACCAGGATGAGCTGGGTCTCTTGGCTGATCCCAGGCATTGGGTCCAAGGCCCCAGTCCCAGCATCACCTGCAGTGTTTTGGAGTAAAGGGGCCATGAGGATGTCCCAGCAGGCACCTCCTGGACATCCACGTCTCCTGCAACTCGGCCTAGGGAAGGAGCATCCAGGGATTTGTGTGTTCCTGAGTGCTGGAGCATGTGTGTGCTGGGAGCCTGAAGGGCCTGCTGGGGAGGGACCTGGTGCTGTGTGAGAGCTGACCCTGTCCCTGCTCTCTCCTGCCCACAGTGCTGGCGTGCGGCCGTCCCCAGGCCACCGCAGTGTACAAGGTGTCCGAGTACGCCCGGAGGTTCGGTGTCCCTGTGATCGCGGACGGCGGGATCCAGACGGTCGGGCACATCGCCAAGGCTCTGGCGCTCGGTGCCTCCACGGGTGAGCAGAGCATTGAGTGTGGGGGCCATGGCTGTGTGAGAGGGACATGGAGCTGTTGGAGTGGGGCCAGGTGAGGCCACAGAGATGCTGCAAGGCCTGGATCTGCTCTGGAGCCAGGCCGAGAGAGCTGGGCTGGTTCAGCACAGAGAAAAGAAGGCTCCTTAAGGGGGATCCTTAGAGCAGCTCCAGTGCCTAAAGGGGCTCAAGAAAACCTGGAGAGGGGGTTTGGACAAGGGCCTGTAGGGACAGGACAGGGGAATGGCTTTAACTGCCAGAGGGGAGATTGAGATGAGCTCTTAGGCAGAAGCTCTTCCCTGTGAGGATGCTGAGGCGCTGGCACAGGGTGCCCAGAGAAGCTGTGGCTGCCCCATCCCTGGCGGTGTTCAAGGCCAGTTTGGATACAGGGGCTTGGAGCACCCTGCTCCAGTGGAAGGTGTCCCTGCACACAGCAGGACTTGGAACAGAATGAGCTTTAAAGCTCTTTCCAGTACAAGCTGTTCTAGGATTCTACTCTTATGATCCCATGCACGTTGTTGGGAGTCTCCTAGGACAAGTCTCTATATGGCATAGGATTCTGGGCATGAGGACATCTGCAGGTGGCTCAGGGCATAAGGGATCTATCAGGGTCCTGTGCCAGAGGACCCAGGGGCTTTGTGGTTACAGCTTTCCTGCTGCTGACACCCTGTTCTTGGTGCTCTCTTGTGCCAGTGATGATGGGCTCCCTCCTGGCTGCCACCACGGAGGCCCCAGGCGAGTACTTCTTCTCAGATGGAATTAGGCTGAAGAAATACCGTGGCATGGGCTCACTAGATGCCATGGACAAGAACCTGGGCAGCCAGAACCGGTATTTCAGGTTAGAGATGGTGCTTTGGGGCAGCAGATAGAGCTTTTGGGGCCTCTCCATTTTACAGACTTGTTGATTTGTGCTTCCATCCAGTGAGACAGACAAAATCAAAGTGGCCCAGGGGGTCTCCGGTGCAGTGCAGGACAAGGGCTCTATCCACAAGTTTATTCCGTACCTGATTGCTGGGATCCAGCATTCCTGCCAGGATATTGGTGCCAAGAGTCTGACCCAAGTCCGGTGAGTGCCTCCCCTTGCTGTGCTCTGGTTAGGTCATGGTGTCATAGATTTGCCAGCCCCAGGGTTGCAGGAGTGTGGTTTCTTGGGCTGGAAAGGTTGGAGTTACCTCACTATGCCTGACTCTTAGCACAGCCAAGACCATTCAGGTTACAAGTGGAAGAGCCAGTGTCCCTCATCCCAGCCGCTCCAGCTGAATGGATGCCAGGGCTGTGTGTTCCCTGGGCTCTGGCTGCCATGTGACCAGTGTCCTTCCCCCTCAGAGCCATGATGTACTCTGGAGAGCTGAAGTTTGAGAAGAGGACAACGTCTGCGCAGGTGGAAGGAGGGGTGCATGGCCTCCACTCGTAAGTGCTTCTGCCAGGGGCTCTGAGGCCAGGAGCCATTCCCAGCTGTGCTTGTCCTTGCCCTGGGTGAGGTGGGTCAGTGAAAGGACTCTGCTTTGCTGCTCCCCTCGCAGGTATGAGAAGCGCCTGTTCTGAAGGTCTGTACCTGTCATGGAGCCACTCAGCCCTGTGCCCCCCGCGAGGGAACTGCTCCTGCTGCAGCAGTACCAGTGCTCTTGCTGGTGCCAGGAGCTCCCCGTGTCCCTTTGGCTGCTTCATCCACCCTGGGTTGGGCCTGGAGCCCTTCACAGGTTGGCTGTGTTTTACAATAAAAGAGAAAACGCTGTGCAGTGGGTGTCAGCCCTGAGCCCCTCTCCCTTCTGTGCTGCCCCCTCCTCTCTTGGTGCTCTCCTTTGCTTCCTGCATCCTCTCGGGAGCCCCCAGAAGGGACAGTGTCTGTGAGGGGGGAATGAGTAGGGGATGGCGCTCAGTGGGTAATGCAGTGCAGGGTGTTTGAAAAAACCCTCCTGAGAGCAGAACACAAATGGCTGTTGGTCAAGAGAGCAAACGGGTTTTACAGGGCTGGCAGCAACAGGCTGCTGCAGCCCCTGTGTCTGGGCTGCTGCTACAGTGAAGTACACATCAGTGCTTGTGCATGCACGTGTTCACATCCTCACACGTGCTGCAGCCACTTACATGCACCAGGCCCTTAGACCTGTATTTTCACATGCTTGGGCCTCACCAGTCCACCTTTTTCCTTCCCTTTTTTTCTTCCCCCTAAACATCCCATACTGCCCCCACATCCCAATAATAGTAATTATTATTACTAGCAGTATTATTTAGGAAACTCACCCCCCTATATATACATGTTAAACACAGGCAAACATCAGTCCAGCTGAAGAATGCCTGTTCACCATCAATGTTTTGTGTCTCTTAAGTTGCTGACCGAAAGGAATCACTCTTCAGCGCAGCGATGTTAAATTAGATTTACAGCTGCTAAAACCAGAGCCTTCAATTATAACATAATCCTGTCAGGCATTTGCTAGCACAGCTCACTCATTAGGCAAAGCCACGCTGTGGCCTGATCCAGGGCTGCAGGCTGCAGCCATTCCCCCTCCTGCAGAGGTGGTCATATGCAACCAGTGCTGGCCGTGCCCTGGTTGCCACACAGTGCCCTGGCAGCACCCCACAGTGCATGAACCACCACGATTGCTTTGTGCACCCAGTTAATGTGTATTTTCCTTGTGGAGCCCCAGATGTACCCTGGAGCGTGCAGCTCGCCCCAGCACCTCCACCCCATCCTGGGGCAACAGGCTGTCGCTGCCAAGGCACCAAGCACAGCAGGGCTCCGGGTGCACTGCTGCCAGCAATGCTCATACATTATGCCATGCTCCAGGCTGGGCAAGGAGGGCGAGAAACTGGGACTGCCGAGTCCATGCCCTCCACAACCGCCTCCTGTGTGCAGTCACCTCCAGCAGCTCCCGTGGGTCTGCGGTGTTTCTCCAGTGGTGCTCAGGGGGCTTCAGGCAGGTGAGGGCAGAACTGCATAGGCAGCACCTGATGTGCCCGTGTAGGTGCCACGTGGAGGGATGAGCCCCGCAGCCACCATGCGCCTCTCACTCGTGAGGAAGTTGAAGGTTGCGCAGGCATTCGGCTGTGAAATAGGAAAGGGAGCGAAGCTGCAGCCCTTCCACACAGGGCACACGACCTCCTGCCTTGTCCCCATGGCCGACATCATCCCCTTCGCTGGGGTGCTCTGCATGCACCCTCCTTACCGTGTCCTGCACCTCCACAGCGATCCCACACTCCCGCATCTGTTTCAGCATGGTGGGATGGAGCCGCTCCACCCTGTCTCCTGTGCCCAGCACCAGGATCTCTGCAAACAGGACACGAGCACAGGCGATGGGCTGTGCTCAGGCTGCCTCAGAGCTGCCGTTCCCGCAGGACCCAACAGCTCGCACAGAGTACAAACGAGGGGGAAGCCGGTTTCGCTTCGCGCCTCCTGCGGAGCAGAAGGGTTTAAAAGCGCAGCTCCATCACCCAAAGCACGGCCAGGCGGCCACCGCACGTACCGACATGGGGCTCCAGCAGCCGGAACAGCGACAGGCTCTCATGCGAGATGTCCTTGTAGGAGCCGACCTGCGGGGACACGGCGAGCACTGAGCGGGGCAGAGCCCGGGGCGCTCCCCCGCTGCCCCGGCCCCGCCGCCGCGCACTCACGTTCCACTGGAGGATGGTGCGGGGCAGGACGGCGCAGGGCCCCACCACCACGTCCCCGTTGATGGTGAAGCCGCGGCTGCTGTAGCCCTCGATGAACATGATGTTGGGGGACTCCGGCTTCAGCACCGTCAGACGCGTGCGCTGGTAGAGCTCATCGTCCGACGGGATGAGGCGGTGAGCGCGGTGCGGCACCCTGCGGGGACGGCGCTGGCTCCGGTACGTGTGACCCACGACAGTGAGCCCCGAGGGCGCCCCGCAGCGTCACTCCTCAATCACCCTCCGGCAGCCCCATGTCCACCGCCCCACCGCGATGCCGCGACCCAGACCCGGGGGCACCGCCACGGCCCCGGTGCCGGTCCCTGTCCCATTCCCGGTCCCATTCCTTGTGCCGGTCCCCTTCCTGAGCCCTCTCCCGCTCCTGGTTCAGGTTCCATTCCCGGGCCCTGTCCCGGTGCTGTTCCCGTTCTGCACTCCCACTCTCGGTCCCGTTCCCATTCCCATTCCCAATGCCTTTACCGTTCCCGGTCCCGATCCCAGTTCAGGTCCCATTCCCATTCCCGTTCCCAATCCCATTCCTTATACCAATCCCATTCCCAATCCCTATGCTGATCCCATCCCCTCTCCCATTCCCCTCCCCCGTCCCCGTCCCCCCCCATCCCAGGAAGTCCCTCAGGTGCCGTTCCCTCTCCCGTTCCCATTCCCATTCCCATCCCCATTCCCAATCCCATTCCCATCCCCATCCCTGCCTCCATTCCCCTCTCACCCCATCCCAGGAAGTCCCTCAGGTGCCGCTCCCGCTCCGCTCCCGTCGTTTCCCCGCTCCGTTCCCCGCTCCATAGCGCCGCCCTGGCGGTGCGCACCGCTCCCTGCAGCAGTTCCAGCAGCGCCCCGAGCCCCGGTGCCCCCCGCCCCCCCCGCAGCACCGCCGTTCGCAGCCGTTCCCTCCGCCCCGGGGGCGCCGCCATGGACCGAACGGGACCGGGAGGGAACGGGGGGGGGGGAGGGAGGGAGCGGGAGAGGGAGGGGGAGAGGGAATGGGAATGGGAGAGGGAGGGGGAATGGGAACAGAATTGGGATCGGGACCGGGAACGGTAAAGGCATTGGGAATGGGAATGGGATAGGGAATGGGAATGGGAATGGGAGAGGGAGGGGGAGAGGGAACGGGAATGGGAATGGGATAGGGAATGGGAATGGGAGAAGGAGGGGGAATGGGAACAGAAGTGGGAATGGGATAGGGATAGGGATTGGAAATGGGATAGGGAATGGGGATGGGAATGGGAATGGGGATGGGAACAGGAGCAGGGGAGGGATTGGGATTGCGAATGGTATCAGGAATGGGAATGGTATTGGGAATGTGACTGGGATTGGAATAGGGAATGGGATCAGGAGAAGGATAGGGATAGGGAACAGGATTGGGAATGGGAACAGGACAGAGACAGGGAACAGGATTGGGATAGGGATCAGGATTGGGATAGGGAACAGGACAGAGATTGGGATAGGGATCAGGACAGGGATTGGGAAGCAGGAGCAGGTCCAGGATTGGGATGAGGAGTGGGATCGGGACCAGGAGCAGGATTGGGATTGGGATCAGGAGCTTCCATTGGGGTAATGGGAGAATGGGGACCGCATCCCCTATAGAGCCCCTATGGGGACCTCGTGGTGCCTATGGAGAGACCCCATAGATCCCCTATAGAGACCCCAGAGATTCCCTATAGAGACATCATTGATCCCCTATAGAGATCCCAGAGATCTCCCATAAGGACCTCATAGATCCCCTACAGAGACCTCATAGATCCCCTATAGAGACCCCAGAGATCCCCTATAGGGACCTCATAGATCCCTTATGGAGAACCCATAGATCCTCTACAGGGACCTCATAGATCCCCTATGGAGACCTCATAGATCCCCTATAGAGACTCCAGAGATCCCCTATGGAGACCCAGAGATCCCCTATAGGGACCTCATAGATCCCCTATAGAGACCCCATAGATCCCCTACAGAGACCCCATAGATGCCCTATAGAGACCTCATAGATCCCCTATAGAGACCCCATAGATCCCCTATAGAGACCCGAGATCCCCTACAGAGACACCAGAGATCCCCTATAGAGACCTCATAGATCCCCTATAGAGACCCCATATATCCCCTACGGAGACCTCATAGATCCCCTACGGAGA
>JASSUY010037999.1:12179-40278 GCA_032466535.1 Forpus xanthops | reverse complement strand
GCATCAGCCCACCTCACAAGCGTGTCAAGGTCCCTCTGGATGGCATTCCTTCCCTCCAATGTATCAACCGAACCACATAGTCTGGTGTCACTGGCATCTACAGCTTCTCTGGACAACCTGTGCCAGTGTCTCCTCACCCTCATATTGAACAGTTTTTCCTACATCTACCGCCACCTAGTTCAAAGCCATTTCCCTTTTACCTGTCACTACATGCCCTTTTAAAGTGTTTCCAGTTTTAATGCCAAAGGATTAAGATATAAAATAATCCAGAAAACAGAAGCAGTGTTACCCAGAACAGGATCATAAATGCTTCTTTAGAAATATTAAAAATTCATTCTTTCTCTCCTCAGAAAGGATATCAACATCACTGTTGCATTCATAGCCTTCATATGGAGCTACATTAATACTTAGTGTCTTAGACAAAAACCACAGCACCTACCAATATAAATTTTAATACTAGTATAATTTAATACAAGTACTAAGATTTAGACAGCCTACCCCCACCATCAACACCCTCATTACCTTATCAAGACTTCACCCAAGTGTCCTGACAGCGCACCGTCTATATACTCCTCTGTGTTTGCAAGCTTAAGAAAGAAACCAGCAATAAAATCAGAACCATCATAACAAAAGGCGTTCTGCAAAGCACACGGCGGTTTTGCCCAGCTGCCCGCTCCAGTGGCGGTGAGGTCGAATGGCCCTCTCCCACCGGCGAGGCGCCGCACTTCGCCGACCCTTCAGGGCCGAGGCCCAGAGCCCCTTGGACAGCTCCCACTCCACAGCCCTCACCTGCATGTTCATGTAGCCGTCGACAGAGACGAGGTACCCCTTGTACTCCATCCCCCACTTCAGCTTCACCATCACCGGCTTCCCCGTCAGCCCGTTCAGGAACGGCTTCGGGTTGAGGGGCAGGCTCTGTCGGGAGAGCAGCCAGTCAGCGCGGCCGACCCGCTTCCCCCCCGCACCGCTAACGGACGCGGCTCCCGCTGCCTACGCACCCCCCGCCCCGTCCCCACCTTCCCGCGCTCGGCGGCTGCACCGCCCTCACCATGGCGACGCGGCGCGGCAGCGGCCCGACACACACAGCCCCACACGGGAAGGCCTCGTGCGCGCCGTGGAGCGGCGGCAGAACGGACCTCCGCGCCGAACAACCTTTTACTTCCGGGGGCACAGCTCTGGCCTCCGCCGCCACGCACTTCTCGATAGGCTGAAACTCCCCCACGCGCGAAGCGGAGAGCGGAGCTCCCATTGGCTTGGCTGCTCAGCAAGCCTCTCTCATTGGCCAGCCTGGCTGTCCTTCTTCTTTCCTAACCAACCGCTCTGCGGGGCGGGGCTAGCGCGGGGTCGCCGTGCCGGGGCGGAAGGGGCGGTGGGCGCTGCTGCTTGCCGCTGTGCCTCCGTTCTCTGAGGGTTTTCTTCCCTCTCGACTGCCTTCTTATGCTCCCTCCGCCGTCCCGCAGGCCCCAAAGGGCGGGCTTTGCCCCCTCGGGCATCTCCTCTTGGAAGCGGGGCTGGCAGAGCCGCTGCTGCCCTGCTGGCCGGGATGGGCGCGCCGTTTCTGGGCAGTGGTGTGTGTATGTGTGTCCGTGTGTCCGTGTGTCCGTGTGTCCGTGTGTCCGTGTGTCCGTGTGTCCGTGTGTCCCTGCCGGTGGAATATCGTTTACTTTCCACCTCTGGGCTGTTTCCCTGCTCCCAGGGCCGTGCTCAGCTCGGCAGCGGTGGGACTCTTCATTTCCTTCTGCCTCATCCTTCCCGGTGGGTGTCCACGAGATGGCAGCGCCTGACCCGCTTGGTGACTGCAGCACGCAGCGGGAGCAGCTTACCCGCCTTGTGACGCCCGCCGGCCTTGCGGCGGCGGCGATTCACGTGAAAGGATAAATGCATGGACCGGTCTGCGTTCGATGCTCCACGCGCATGGATAGAAAAACTCAGGGCTTCTAAAACGCCTAAGTGATGTCCTTGCCAGTGTACCAGTGTTCTACTCGGTCTCGTTTGATTCCCGGGCATAGAAGTTGCTAGAGTTTTTAACAGAATCACAGAATGGTTTGGGTTGGAAGGGACCTTAAAGATCATTCAGTGCCAGCCCTGCTGCCACAGTAGGGATATCAGGGCCAACAGGTTGCTCAAAACCCCATCCAACCTGGCCTTGAACACTGCTAGGGATAGGGCCGCCACAGCTTCTCTGGGCAGCTATGCCAGCGCCTCACCACCCTCATAGTGAAGACTTTACTAATATCTCAACTGAATTTAGGCTGTTTTATACTCTTTTCCTATCACTGCATGCTCTCTCCAGGAAAATTCCCTCTCCAGGACCTCATGAAACACCAGTCCTGTTTTAGCTTTAATTTGTGAACTTAACCTTTGACAAGCAAATGGTTGAACCAACACTGTACCGTTTACCGGTTACTGCACTGTAACCAATGTTCATACTGTTTACTAACTTGTCATGTGTACACTAATGTCTTCTACTACTCTCTGAAGTCATCAAATGCCACAGTAGGCATATTGGAAAAATAAAAGGGAAAATATTCCCTTCACTTTTCATGGATTGGATGCTGAATGTGGAAAATATACCTTCGGGAACTAACTTTTCTGTAACAGAACTATTACATTTTTTGCACACTTTACCTTCCAAAAGTTAGCATAGTACCCTGGTGTTGAAAGCAAAACCATCATCACCTACTAAATATGAGTGTTTATTGCTATTGACTCAACAGCCTACCTTGTTCAGATGCAACTGTCCTCGTGCACAGTGTTTACGATACCTTGGGTAGAAGCAAACAAGAGTTGGAATTGTAATTCTTTTTTAACTAACATGTGTGAAAAGTGCACTCAGGTATTGTTTTTGCAATCATTAGAAATCCACATGGTTTTCTTTTTGGACGTATTGGATAAGGGACAGAGGCAACATCAAAATTATGCTAACAGTCTTTCTGGGAGCAATACTTACTATGGGCCAGCTGAAAGAGTAACCGAGTTACAAGATTTCTGTCTGGAAGTCTGTGGAGAGTATATAGGAAAAGCATGAACACGATGGGAAATGATATATATATAACAAAAAAATGTTATGCCACTTGCAGTAAAGAATAGCTGATTTCAAGAGATAACATGTATAATATGACAGAACACAATGAGCTTAGAGTGTCTTGGATAAAATCATACCATGGGAGTAATTTTTGCACTTTCCTAACAACTGACAGGGATGGATATGTATATCCATGAATAACAATATAACAGGTTTGGTGTCATATCTAAACAGCACTTCCTACATTTAAATACTGAAGCAGTTTTGATCACAATGTCTCCTACTCATGTTTTCAAAACTTATTGTGTATGCAGAAATACAGAGGCCAGTCACATTCTGCATTTAATACACTCTGTCCCTCCAACAGATGAGTAAATATTCCAGCCCTGTTGTTATAAAGTTATCAAAATCCAGAATAATTTCCCAGGGTCATAGATCAGCACAGAAGTCAGAGGCAGAAGCACTTGACTTCAAGTTTTGCAATCGGTGTATGGATTCACGCGCCAGTAACCTCATCAGCTGTAGGCTGGGTCTGCAGCAATTTTGTGTGGCAGTAGGGTAGGAAGGAGTACTGAAAGCGCAGAATGCGTGACTACATCTGATGTAGTTAACTGGATAACTTGATTAATCACGAAGCAAAATAGCTTTGGCCTTTTTTTCCCATGTGAGGAATTTGCTGTTTACCTTGTTGTCTGAATCATTCTGACTCAGAGACTTTTACTTGAGTCTTCTCCTGACCTTCAGCACAGGGGTGAAGTTCACCTTTTGTCCTCTTTGCATTTCCCCATGTAATAGGGGAAGTAATCGTTTGCATTCTTTTCTGCTTTTGGGTCAGGGTATTAAGGCTGCTTCTCAACAGGAAATGAACAGGAAAGAGTTTTTGTCGTAGATTAATCCAAACCTTAGATCGTGCATGGATGGATAGGCTTTTCTCTTGCAGCTCAATGGTGGGAATTTCGCACAACTGCCTGTGTTCCTAAGGAAACACATTAAGCAGCTGGACATGTGACTGCAGCAGCATTTCTGGGTTTCTGATGGAGGGACTCATTAGATGGCGTTATCTGTGTTAAGTGCAAATGCTCACTGACATCATTAACATGCCATGTCACCATAAAACCAGGGAGAGAGGGCTAGCCTCTGTACCCTCACATCACAGAGAAAACTGAGTCGCTCAGGAATACTGTTTGATAGTGCCAAGTTTGCAGAGACAGGAACTCCTGCAATAATTCCCTTCTGCTCTGCCATTTCTTAAAGAAACTGTCAGAGCTGTCCCATGTTCCAGCTTCTGGCCGGCACTTTTAGTGACCATCCTGTGCCTTTTCCTAGTGATATGCCAGTGTAAATGGGTTTTGCTCTGCTACACTATTCTCCCACTTAAAGCAAGTTACTTGAAGGCACAGACCTGAGTTATGAGTAAGGAAAGCTGAGTTAACAAAAAGGAAGCTCCACTAGGAGACAGTACCCTAAAGGACAGGTTTGCGTCAAACTAAATCCTGTGTAGCAGCATTGAGTTAGTCCTGCTATGGGGCAGATGAACCTCAGCTTCTGGTTCTGTTGGGTTCATAATTGACAAAGCTGTGTGAGAACCTGCTTGCTGCTCTCCTTATAGGAGCCTGTCCCAGGTGGAGGTGTACCAGTGTACCACCCTCATTCCTTTCCCCTTGACAGACCCTTAAACCACATCCGGTTCTTGAAAATACTAGGTGATATGGTGCCTCAGTCTAAGCTAGACAGCTGTTAAGTAGCCTTGTGCAGATCAGGAACTGATTTCTGAGATTCTTGGGGA
Organism: Forpus xanthops; assembly: GCA_032466535.1. Taxonomy (NCBI): domain Eukaryota; kingdom Metazoa; phylum Chordata; class Aves; order Psittaciformes; family Psittacidae; genus Forpus; species Forpus xanthops. Next base: position 35,467 of record JASSUY010037999.1, on the reverse strand, counting down.
TGCAGTGGTTATGACTGTTATGGACCTAGACAGATTTTGAGGCTGTGTACACCTTTGTACAGTTTTGCTGCTGTAGCAATACAGCTAAAATGTGAAGAGGAACTGGGACTCATGGCAAATCTTGCTACAAAATAAATTTATTTTTACTTCAGCAGCAGGCTTAATGGAAGATTTGCCATTATAAATCACACTGTAGTTGAAAATTTGCTCTTGCCCAATTTTCTGTAGAAAGTATTTGACAATTTTGTGTGAAACCGTTTTTCATAAGAAATACAGTTATTTTATGTGCAGAAAAAGAGACAAGAGACTTGCCATTAGCCCTGTATGTCTGGCAGTGGCTGGTGTACTGATGTGAGGAAACACAAACAAGATGCCCAGCAAGCAGAGATTGTGCTGTGAAGGGCTTTCAGGGCAGGAGGTGAGCCTGTGAAGGTCAAAACAGCGTGTTTCTTCTTAGGTAGAGAATTTGTGTGCATTTTCAGGTCAACACAGTGCCTTTTGCCTGCAGTATGATATGAGATTTGGGGGGATAGCAGATATATGCTAACAAAAGCCCCGATCTTGATGGAGTCACAAGAGTTTTTTGTGCCCCCTCTCCCCCTGAGGTTTGCCAAGTGGCTCTGCTGTGAACCTGTCATCAGGCTGGGCTATGACAGGGAGAAGGGACATGGGATGGGTATTGTACAGATATGACAGGAACATTATAGCCTCTTTTTATGCATATTGAAAACCTTTATTTATTTGTGCAAGTAGAATTCATGCAAATTATGCAGCTACATTAAAGAGAGGCCCTTTAAGAATGTGCGTCTGAAAACACCGACTCCTTTGCCAAGAAATAATGGGACATCCTTAATTATCAGCTGTTGTCTTCTGGGTTTGGCAAACTTCTGTTGCTTTATGTGCTGTTGCTTCTTTTATGCTTTGACATTAATGAATTAGAATTAAAATTATGCTCTGAGGAAAACAATGTGATCTGTATAAGTAATAAAATAGCATTCTTGTGTGTGTCAGAAAGGATTGGGGGAATCAAGCATTGTGCAGAACGAATCTGGAAACTGCTTTCACACAAGCATCTTAATGGAAACTAATAGCTGGCTCCAAATCAAAGAAGTGGTTCAAGAGTTGATGTTTCAAGAAATCTGGGCAGAGCTTGGAAAGTCTGGCTGGTGTGGAGGCTCTCTGTGGTATGTGCAAGCTATATTTTAAGAGGAGCTCATCTGCTGCTTCTCTCATCCTTTTACCTTCAGCCGTGGCTGAAATACGAGTGGTAGTGGTACAAACCTAATATCACATTCTAAACCTGAATGGTCTTTCATTCATCCGGAAATCCTCTTGGACAAATTGTTACCCTGACAAAAAGGAAAACAATTTTTAATAGTGAATCTTGCAGGAGGAGAAAAGAGGAAGGAGAGGTTAGGCAACAGGATAGTTGGATGTAGGATCCCTTGTGAAGAGAGACTAGGTGTTATACAAGAGGTCCTTCACTGTTTCAGAGAAAGAGCGGAAGGCAACTAGCTGGAGAGGAGAAAGTAAGAGATAAATACTGCTGGATTAAGACAAGGAGCTAAATCCAGGACTTCCGACAGTCTTGGAAAACTGTCAGAACCAAGTAATATTCTGAAGAGATAAGGCAGCAAAATGGGGGCCTGGGTCCCAAAGAAACCTGTGAGTTATCAAAGCTGACTGACAGCTGTAGGGACAAGTATGTCCTGAACTCCCACCATTACATCCTGAGGCTTCAATGTGCTGTGGTTTCATTAATTTGGTCAAATAACATCTATACCTGTGGTAGGTAAGGGAAGAGTGATTTGGGGTCAGAGCCTCTGCAAACTCTGCTAGTCTGTTTGTGTTTACACCTCTCCCAGGGGAGCCAGAGCTGGTCCTGAAGCAGTGGGGCCAGAAAGTCTCAATTGCAGGAAGGATCTGCAGACAGAAAAAAATCCCTAACCCTCTGTGCCCTGAAAATGTTCCAAAGGCAATGTCTGTGCTTCGTGTTTGACTTGAACCTGAGCCCAGGACCCACATCTCAGCAGGGATGCAGTGATCACTGCCCTGCATCTAGGACCAGGGAGCCTCTCTGCTAAACTGGTGGTCCTTCTGTGATGGCCTCTCTGAAGCTAGGAAGTGGTGAGGATCTGCTCTAATATCAAATGGATGTATACAACTTTCCTCATGGAGCAGAAAGGAGGAGAAGCTTTCATGCAGAGAGTTTCTGGTCGCCTCTCAGAACTCTGGAGCATCCTATTGCCTGAGTGAAACAGGCAGGATCCAAAGCTTATGTAGGTGGACAAACTTTCCTCAGACCCCACAAACCCCATAGGCTTAGCCTACCTGAGACAAGAAGGATTACAGGGACTAGAATGGTCAGTGAGTTAGGACCAGATGCCCAAGGTAGACAGTACAGACTGCAGCATGCTTGAGGTGAAAGTAATTCAAAATCCCGTGGTTCAATACACTTCATCTGGTACTACTACAGGAGACAGAGCAAGGCTATAACTGTTTACACTGGCCAGCTGTCTGTACACAAGCTGTTTACTGTTTTGTCAACTGTCCCCAAATTACCAGTGCCCTGACTTTCACACTTCTTGAGGCAGTGCCCAGCTCTATGTGCTGGATGCAGTGTGTCACCGCAGAAATGTCTTTCTTCAAAATGCTTAAAGAGTTCAATACACTGGAGTTTTGGACAGAAAAGTTTCCACTGCCTTGGGTCAACAGCAAGAGTGGTTGCAGGGACCAGCTCTACCTGGTTCATTTCTAGCTAGCAGGGGATTGATGTGCTGATGTTCTCTTGTCAGAAGTGCTTTGTGTAACATTTAAGTAGTCACTTAGTTTGTTAGGTCTGCTTTCATTTTGCTGAGTAGTCTGTTAGATCACATATACAACTGTTCCTTTGTTTTTCCCAAAGTGCACAGAGGGTGAAAGCTGGCTTATCTTTGCCCATCAGGTGTTTCTGAGGCTGATGTGCCCTGGAATTCCCTACTTGGGCACCAAGAGCCTGGAGAATCACAGCAAACAATTTGAGTGGTCTTCATGCTCCTTGCATGTCCCAGGTGACCTGGCCTCACTGCCACTCTCATCTCTTTGTGTCCTTTTCTGTTCTTTAATCTTTTATAACAACTGCTGTTGCTGTCCAGACTTGGCATGGGTGGCCTCAGCAATGCAGCATGGTCTTAAGGAGCATTTTAGTCCATTTGGTGCCTTCCTTCTCCAGAGCACTGTTTTCTCTGTGGCAATTTACACCACAGGTAATGGGAATGGCCAAGTGAATAAGTGGAGTGTTTTCTTGTAATGGTACCCAGAGATGGTCAGTAGAGCAGCTGCCCAGATTCTTCTGCTCAGGAATACAGCAACAAACACACTTGCAAGGGTAGGTGCTGATCAGGTGTGTGAAGAGGTCAGGCCCTGACCATGTTGTTTACTGCAATGCAGGATAGAGGTCCTTAGGCTAGTTTGGGTAATAGAAACAATTGAAAAAAGCCTGCTTCTCTGCCAACAAACATATTCTGGTGTCTGAGCTGGCTCGCTCAGACCAGCACGTGCAAACTGTGATACTTCAGAGGATTAGGCTGTGTTCAAGGGTGAGAGTATGGCCACATTTCACAAACAACAAAAGGTGTACCCTTAACAACCCTTTACAAAAAACATTTATTGCAATACTCAGATCTTTGCTCCAAAGCTCATTACCATTTTTCCAGAAGAAACATGTTTTAATTTGTGGTTTGTTTTGTTGTTTTGGGTTGGTTTTTTTAATAAGAGAAAAGGAACCTATTTTTTCCCCAAGCAGCATTCTTGGAAATGACCTTCTTGGCTGAAATTTTCTTGAAAAATATCAGCTTGGTGCAGACATTTCCTGTTTCCAGGAAAGCTTTTCTAGAGAACTGCCTCCTGTAAATGTTTATACAACTAGTTAAAGGCTGCCAAAGTTATAAGCCACTAAGAAAGAGGAGCATAGAATGGAAAACAGTGAAACATTAATAATAGCATCGCCAACTTCACTTAATAAACAGTTGTGTTTAATACAGATTTTATATAATAAACTGTAGCTTAGATACAGAATTATTGTACCCTTTTTTTTTTGCTACACAATAAATATTTTGCATATCAGTGCACAATGTTGAGTATTTAAATATAAATGCTGTATTTCTAAAATTATCCTTAAGGTTGTTTGATCAGTTACAGGTTGCAGTGAACTGATATTGATGTTGCTTTCGTATAATGCTTTCACGTGAAGCAAGTGACTACTTGTTCTGACAGATTGTAAAAGATATATAATTAGAAGGGGAAAAGGGCTAGTTCATACCTGTGACACTTTATGGATTTACATGCTTCTGTGAGTTGGACATAAAACACTTCAGCTCATCTGTGGTTTTGTGGATGCTTGCTCTAAATGCTCAGGAAGAAGCTCTTAATCATTTTTTATCTCTGAGAAAGAAGATCTAGAGGATTAAATTATACAATTAAAGATTGATTTAGCAGCAGACATCAAACCCAGAGCTAAACAGTCTTGTTAAAGTTTAATTCAAAGTACTATCATGTTGAGACCCCAAAAATTTTAATGGAGGTATGACTTTACACTAAGTAGTTGATAATTCATCATAGAGTCAACTAGATGGCAATTCCTGTGCTACTCGGAACTGGGCTGTCCAACAAGAAGCACGGCTATGGCAGCGGGTGACAGTGCTTCTGTCTGAGCACCGGGACACCAGGTCCCACCAGAAGACCCTGACAGAAACTTTGCCCATGCAGAAGATAATAGTGGCTGAAACCTGACTGCCACAATCCTTGTTCACCAGCTAATAATTCGCTGATTTTAGGTATGTGAAGGGGCATTTCCACAGGCCATGTTGATAATGACCTTATGGCTCTACTTTCTGTGGTGCTTGGGGAGTAGTACTTACCAGACTTAATAACCTGTATTTTGTGAGTTACCTTTGAGGATATAAATGATCTCCATTCTTCTAATACAGTATCCATTCTATATGTTTCCCTTATTGGTCCATTACTTGCAGTGCTAAACTTGGCAGAATTTCTGGGGGTTATGCTGAAAATAGGAAGTTCATTTGCATGAACTTGGATTTTTTTTCCCCTGAGTAGTCAACATCAGTAAATTGAGTATACATGGAAAATACTGCAAACCAGTGTTTCTGATGCTGAGCAAATACATGAGTATATAATAGCTTATATAAATGTAAAATACAACCATTCTGATGTTGCCAAGTTGACTCCAGCCTCAGATAATGGGCTAAAATGTGCAAGCTGAGCACATTGATCAGAGCTGTAATGTCTGTAGCAAAAGAGAGAAATACCCTTTGCCTACATAACCTTTGCCTTCATTGATTTTGCTTTATTCACATTTAGAAGCACACATCATTTCCAAGTGTGTTTAAATAGCAGCAGGATGGAAGTAATGGCTGTGCTTTCAAGGGCAGAATGCCCCTGAGTTCTATGGGAACTGGATGCTGAATTATACTATAAAGTCGTAGAGCACATATGACTCGGACGTGAATTGTATAGTTAAAATGCTGTTTTAATGAGAGGCAATGGTTAATTTTATTTCGATTTTTTATTTACAGCAAAGGCAAATCCATTTTATATCATTTAAAAACATGTTTTACTTTCCATATTTTCTCTGGTTTAATACTCTTACATACATATAAATACATGTGATGCCACAGAATAGTGCAGACAATACCATGCATATTAATATATATTTATGTGTATATATGCTCTATATTATTTACTAACAACCATTTTATTTCAGACATCAGAAAAAACGTGGGATTCCTCTGTGTCTGAGAGCAATGATTACATTCACAATGGTGACCAGATTAACCGTTTAGCTGCAGGTATCAAGGTTGTCACTCAAACTGGCAGCACCTCAGAATGGCTAAAGCTTATCAAAAATTGTCTGGATTGGAAATGACAGCCATACATGCATGAATGCGTTTGTATGGCTGGAAGATTGTTGAAGTGTGAAGTGAAGAAGTTCAGTTTATTTTTTATCATAATTACTGTATTTCATGAGGGAACATTGACTTGCCGCATGATAAATACAAGAGGAAAAAGAAAGAAACTTCATTCTCTTATCATCTTTGTCTCCCAAAGGTCACCACATTTGAACAAAGCATATTTATTTCATTCCCTATGCATTTATGTGGCCATGTACTGTACTCTGTATAAGTGAAGCAGAATAATTTTTTGCGAGACTAATTAAAAGTTGCATGGTAGAAAATGTTTTTGTGATCACACCACCGTAACGAAATCAAGCTGTCTTTACTGACGTGTGCTCCATTTACTGGCTTTTTAAAACGTATTTCCCACACTCCCAGCAGATCTTTGTTTTATAAGAGCAAAAACATAGTGAAGTTTTTCATCCTAAGCAAAGTAATATCCTTAATGAACCTATTTAGGGGAAATCAAATTGTGGTGATTTAGCTCATCTTTATTCTATTTGTTGGGCAGCTTTATACTGTTTCCTAGCTCTACAGCATGAAAACTCCCATGTCACAACAAGAACAACTAAATTGCCTCTAAGTCGCTAGGATCAATGCATAGTTTATTTGTCTCCATCCAAGTGGTGTTACAGTCTCTGTCAGTCCCAGTATAAAGTACAAACCAGGCATTTTTACCACATTCTGCATTTCAGATCCCATGTGGAATAAGCATTTAGTGAACAGAAGAAGCCATCAATTTGGTTTTATGTTTTCATCATAGACTGTTAATGGAGTTGAGGGTTGCACTGAGAAAGCCTGGAGGTTATAGCATGGCTTATGGGCAAAACCAAGCCTTTATTTAAACAGAAAAAATTAGAATCCCCCAAGTTAGCTCAAATCACGGTTAATTCTTCCCAAAGACTTTCCTAGGTGGGGATACAACTTAGTGCTGTGGCTGCTTCTGAGGACAAAATGGTCTACAGGAGAAAAGGGAATGTCCAGTTTTAACTGGCACAAAACTCCAAAGTGTCCATTTGTTTTTTTTTTTCTCAGATATTATGTGCCTAATTAAATTGGAAGAATAAATAGTATCTGTGTATAGACTCACACACAACTTCTGTATCTGAACTAGCCAGTGGATGAAGTGTTGATAATAGCAGAAGTTCATGCTATGCCCCAAAAGGCTAAAGCAAATGACAGCTTTAATGCACTCTGCCATTGCAGGTGTGGGGTTGGGGACCAGACTTGCCCCTGCTACTGGTCCAGCAAGTTGTGAAACTCCCATTTGCAAACCAGAGACATTTCGTATTGTCCTGACCATCACCCCATTATGTTACTGATGTTATGGTGGTACCTACAAGACTTATGCAAAATGGATGCTCTGCACTGTGGGGCACCCAACAAACATGAAGTGTGTGTTCTGCAGAGATATCAAACCATGGGTGGGGAGAAGGAAACATGATCTAAAAGGTGGAGAATGGAGGTAAGAAAGATAACCCTTAATGCTTCACCTGCCATTCAGGAAGTGAAAAAGGCACTGCCAGGATATGTTAGTTTTTGTTGCTAAGCTGTGGCTGTCTGAAGCGCAAACCCAAATGTATATTTTTCCTTCTTCTGTGGCTGACCACATGAGGGAAGACAAAATGCTTCAATTTCCAAATGCATGCAAATGGCTCTGAGATATGGATAGATATGGGATTGTCAACTCCAATTAGTTGATGAAATGACCTACTGTACTTCTCTTCTATAGGTATTACAAAAGCCGTTCCGCCCATGAATTAGGCTTCGGTGAGAAGCTGAATTTAAGCCCACTATTGTATGAGAATGTCCACTCTGCTTTTGCCACACTAAAGACATTCAGGCAGGCAGAACGCCCTCCGCTGACTCATTAGGGCATACATTAGAGGCAAACTCACTGCGCTCGCCATGAACCCACAGTGCTTTCTTGAATGGTAGCCCTTGGTGGACGCTTGCAGGGCAGGCCAGTTCCCACAGCACCCCGCTGATCCCCTGTGAACAGATTCATAGCTCCCCGCTGGCTGCAGAAATGGATTGCTTGCCCCATCCTCACCCGCCACTGACAGCCCTCATAATAATAACCTGCCCGGGAGGCGAGGCATGGGGACGGGTTTCTGACAACTCATTAGCCTGAGATACAGTCTGTTCCTGCCACGGATCACCACTGCTGATGTAGAGGGAGCAGGACAATGCCGGGCAACAGTGGTCAGGACTTTTGGGGCCATCCTTTACCAAAAAAGTTCCTTTCATCCTCAGAAAGCAGTGCCTGCAGAGGGTGGCTCTGTGAAGAATTCCAAGGACAGAAAATCCAGGAAAATTGGCAGCACAAGAAGTGCTGAGGAGAAAAATGAAGCCAGCAGGTGGTCGAGTGATACTACAATGAAGCCACAGCTGCTCAGAGGGATGGGAGGCTGCTCTCCCTGAGGCATGCACACAACCATCTGCCCTGGAGGCACCAGCTCAGTTCTGAGGTCCTGGCTCTGATTTCTGTAGTGTCATCTCTCTTCCTCCTTAGGCTTCAGCACAACACCATGATTACGATAAAAGCCTCAGAAGCGAAATTAAGGAAAGAACCAGGAAGACTGTTAATATTGCTTTTCACTGTTCTCTGCAGCTTGTCTTTTAAAATCCAGGTGTGCTGACCTACTCTGTGATTTTTGACCCAGTTGAGAACTACTGCTCACTCCCCTGTGTCACTTGTGTGGCAGACAGGGCACTCCTGAGTACAGCAGAAATGCTTGTGGCATGTAACAGGCCTATGGGAGCCATCGCCTAGAAGTTCCTGAGGGTGGTTCAGCAGAAGGGTATGTGGAGGACTATCCTTGAAAAGCCTTTTTTTTCTGTCTGTCATGGAATGTTGTTACCTTACCTCCAGCTTGGAGACTGGTGCTCGCAAAGGAGAGATCTTTGCTCACAGAACCCAACAAGAGCAATGTGGAGTAGGTTACTCATTACAGGCAAGAGATGCCCTTGCTTCTAATGGGATGATAGTAAGACATGGAGAAACTTAAAGGAGGTCACACATTTCAGCTTTGCTATCTATATCTTATTTGATACCAAACGCAATTATTTATGCAAACTGGAACCTTGGACTGCATGTCCTCCAGCTGATGTTTCCAAGTTTAATCATCAGAGTCAGAAAGAGCAAAACAGTTGATCTATAAAGTCTTTGCCTGGCTGGGAGACAATAAAAATTTACTGAGTTTTCTATAATTTTAATGCAGAAACAAGAAACAGCTTCACTGAGAGGAGTAATTTGCTGCACTGCTGCCGAGAATTGCCATCTATGAATCAGTCACTCTAAAGCAAAGGCCAGCAAGATCTAATTTGGCAGCAAAAAAAGTAAAAAACAATTCAGGCCATAAATAAATAGAGTCATCACAGTGTGCTCTTCCCATAGCTCATCGCTTTAGAAGTAAGCACGAGGACTTTCTAAGTCTCAGCTCTCAAAGTACTCCAGTGTTGTGGTCAGGGAAGGCTCATGGGTATTGCTGAAGTCGTGTGGGGATGTAAAATCACAAAGAAGCATCTTCTGTTTCAGAAGGGAGGGAAGTAGGGAGGGATGAATCCTCATGCAGCGGTCTAGAACTGTATTATTCTATTATTTCTGTCTACTAAGCAGCTTGTCTTGTAAGCAGGACTATGGAGATAGAGATATATTCCAGACACACTGGAGATATTCCAGACTTGCTAATAGTGCCCCTGAGTCATAGAAGCAACCACATGTAGTGAACCATATTGAAGGCCAACAAAAGGTTTTTAACAACTTTATTAATGAACTGGAAAGGGAGGGGCATGTCAATGACATTAATAGAAAATGTTGCATTTGGATGCGTTGCAGGCAGGAAAATTGCTCAAAACAAAATGTGGAGATTAAAAGGACCTGGCAGAATTGGTACAAAATAATTCCATTTTAGGAGCTATAACTGTTGAAAAGGAAGCCAAATATATTGATCTAGGGTTTATATTGCTCCTTCCAACACATGCTGTCTACCCACAGAGCGAAAGAAACTGACCTCTTGTAAAAATAGAGTCCTGCAGGTATATATCAAAGTGACATCACTTGCTGGCAAGTGACAGCTGATGCTATCCCAGTGGCCTCAAACATAGCTATTGATGGAAAAAGGTTCAAAGAGAGAAAAAGAAACTGAATTAACCCAAATTAAAAGGCTAGCTGACATGGTCTAAGACTGTGGTGAAGTACCACTGAGTAAACAAGGCACATATTCCTGTAGTGTCTTGAGAAATACAAAAGTACCCCAAGATGCAGTCCTTCATGGGAGACTCAAACAAGGGAGGAATGAACTGGCTCTGGATGTGGATGTGTGCTTTGTCAAAGACAGAGAAAGTCAGAGTCTGCTGCTGGGATAAACCACAGAAGTATCTTTTCCTTCCCACCAGGAAGGTTCAGTTGCTAGAGGGAGAAACTCTGTGAAGAAGGAACTATGATCAAGAGCATAGGCAGGAATGCAGCTGTAAAATGGTCTTGGGAGGGAGGCAGCCACCTGCAGCTGAGGGGCTTTCCTCTGGAAGCATCCCTCCAGGGAATTCACCAGCATCCATTTTCTGGAGCAGGTTGATATTCCTGAATTGCCTTTAAGCACACAATACAGAGTATGAACAAGCATTATTATCTATTTCTAAGGAACTCTGGCTTGCCACACTACTATTGGAGAAGATTTCTTAAAGAACTGAAAATTTGCTCATGCAGGAAAACAAAAATGAAATGAAACCAAACCAAAAACTGAACACTCAATAACTGTGAAAAATGAACATTCTATTGGATTTATTTCTCTTGAAGTGTTTTTTAATAGCGATCTTCTTGGGTGTAGAAGTTTCTTGTGGGGCGGAAAATCTTTCTGGAGATGACTGTGTAGTTCTTAATTTCCTTAAAATTTGAAAGTGGTTGTAGTCTTGCTAAAGGCTACTGCTTGACGTGGTTGCTGCACTTGTACATGGATGGATTCCAGCTGATGGTGCCACATTTTCCAACAATACAACTGTAACTAGAAAAAAGGTGCTTTGCTTCCAAGTTAGAATCATAGAATGGGTTGGGTTGGAAAAGACTTTAAGACTATCTGGCTACAACTCCTCTGCCATGGGCAGGGACACTTTCCACTAGAACAGGTTGCTGTAGGGCCCATTCAACCTGGCCTTGAACACTGCCAGGAATGGAGCAGTCACGGCTTCTCTGGACAGCCTATGCCAGTGCCTCACCACTGTCACAGTGAAGAACTTCCTCCTTATATCCAAACTAAATTTCCCCTGTTCAAGTTTAAACCCATCACCCCTTGTCCTATTGCAACAGTCCCTGATGAAGAGTCCCTCTCCGGCATCCTTGTAGGCCTCCCTTCAGATACAGGAAGGCTGCTAAGAGGTAGAAAAACGGAAATTTAAAACTTGACTCTGCCAAGAGATATTAGTCCAAAGGAGCAAACATTTCAGCATTGCCATCTCAGAGGCACTAGTAGAGGTGTGTTGGTTGCAGCTGCCCAGTGGCCCAAACATCTTGAAATCTCAAATAAAATGCCTGCACCAACATTCTCCTCACTGGATCCAGACCACAGATTTGCAAGTGAGGTAGTATGCAGTGTTCGAAGCTGAAAGTGCCTGGTGAAACACAGGAGGGCAGCGAGTCAGCAGGAACCCACAGAGAAGGATCCTTCAGAGGAGACTGATGCTAAGTGCCACCACCTCTGTGAATGCAACAAACTGCAGCTCATATTCCCCAGGGAAGGATCTGATGTTACTTAGTATATGAACAACTTCATACTTAGTGTATGAACAACTCTGGTTTCTGGGGGCGTGCTTATATAGAAATATATAAGCCAAGGAAAAAGTGGTTTCAGGAGCTGGGTCATCCCAGTTTATGATATGGAGGCTATATCTAAAACGTATCTTAATAACGTTTGGAAAGCCTTCACAGCAAGCCATTTCAATACGTTCCACTGAAACTACTTGTCAACAGGAAAACAAACATGTAAAGAAAAAAGAGGAAGTTTTTCCGGCTCTCAAGGAGATGGTTTTGGCATTTGTATGCTTCCTTCCAAGCACATCAAACACTCTTTTCTAAAGTCTAAGCACTTCTTTCACCACCGCAGGCTGAATGAGTCCAGAAAAGCAGCCAGCCTTAAGTTCTTGGTGGCATTTCTGACCTCTCTTATAATATTTTAGATACCTCAGATACTTCTCTGACAAGCTCTCTGAAGGCAAGTACTGTTAAATCACATCTGTAAAGCAAAGCATGGAGAATTCTTTACACATGCACAATTCTTTCTCATTATATAGAGAGAAATAGCTTACAGACTGCTCTGGGTACAAGGCAAATAACTCACCAGAACAATAGGAATGGTATATACAAGACTTTTAGCCCTGATGATCTTGTTTGGCAACAAATGTCTGAATGGCATGACTGGATTACTTGAAAGTAACTAAGTTAAATGCTGTCTTTTGTTCATCAGCTGGGAGATCTTTTCTAAGCACTCTTCTCTAGTCCTGAAATGTCTTCGGATAAATAAGAAAAAGAAGGCAAAATAGCACATAAAGGGAATTTAACTGTCTCTTAAACAGAAATGCAAATGAAGTGATTCTGACTAGCTCAGGAGATCCTTGCTCAGGGAGATAGGTGCTACAGACTGGACAGGAATTATATGAAAATACATTTCTAAAAGCATCCATGTCACATTGAGCTCAAAACTGGGGGGCATTTATGATCATATTCAGAAGATATCATAAATTGTCATACTTACATAGAAAAATGTCAAGAAATCAAATCAGAATCTGGATTCTCACATGCCCAGCTGAATTTATACATATTAAGCCTGCTCCGTTCCAGAAGCTTCAATTATTCTCATAAAACTATACTTCAGATGCAGGAAACACAGTAAGTTATGTATATCCTTTGATGCATGGGTTTGTGTGCTGTCTGATGTATTTTCTAACATATCAAGCTCCATGTATGCTTTGTTTACTCCTGCTGAGACAGCAAATCCCTGGATAAATAACTGCAACACACTGATGAGGAGAAGGCTCCTGCATTTTATTTCCTCAGCTGCTTACTGCATCGTGTCTGTACCCTGGTCAAAAGCAGTGGTTGCCTGGTCAGTGATTGCTGAAACCCAGCAGTAGAAGATCTGGAACCAGGGAACAGTGAGAGCACCGTGTCACAGCAACAGGGTAAGCATCACAAGGGAGTTTTCCTGTACACTTTCTTTTTGTTTTCCACCTGGGAATTTTGTTCAGGTGGCTTTTCAGCTCCCTGTAAGGGCTCTAGATTTCCTGATATCCTTCTCAGCAAGGAAATTGGACCAAGCTGCACCTTCCAAGGTGTTCCATAACACTGGCTGCTCCAGTCACTGCAAATGTGCAATACTGCTCCATGGGTGCCTATTTCTGAAGGGGATGGCCAGGCCTATGCTTGGTGAGGCCATGGGCAGACTGCCCTCTCCACTGCTGCTGAGTGCCATTGCTGTCCCAGGCACATCCCCCCACCTGAAAGTGCTGACTCCCATCATGGGACCTCAGGCTTACCATGTTCTTACATGCTCAGAGATAGATGTTGAAATGTGTGGCTTTGGAGTTCTTAGCTGTTTTTGTCTGAAGCATCTGCTGTACTGTGTGCTTTCTTGCTGTCTCTTATTCCCTCAAACAAGGCCAAAGCCAAAGTTTTGCAAGCCAAGTCTAATCCTGTTTACACGATGCTTTTAACTCCTGTATTACTAGTTCAAAGCATGCGTCCAAATTTAGAAGCAAGGTTAATACAACCCCAGGCTTTGCACTCATCAGATGTCACTAATTAAGCATGTTCAGGCCTGGTCAGTACTAGATGGGAAGTTGACAAAAAATGACTTGCCTTAGCTAGGAGTGGTCTCAGAGACTGCAGGTGATGCACTTATCTCAGTAATCAACTACTGCCCCAGCCATGCTTAGCTTGGCAGTTTTGAACATTTGGAGCAGAGTTTGGTTTAATTACATGCATAGCTTCACACTCATTTTTCCATGCAGAGAGGGAAAGCCAACCTGGTTTTGAAGATCAGTGCAGGGCTACTTGGTATTTAAATCCAAAAATTCCTATCCAGAGGAAGAGAAGGACTTTGATGATGCAGAACACATGTGCTGGCCATCTGCACAGTGCCATCGCCTAGTGCTGTCCCCTGAATACATGATGAAAATACTGATGGTTCGTCTGGCCTGCTGCAGGTGCTTATTTGTGATCAGTAAAATACTGAAATATGTTTTGCTGGAAGGAGGAAGTTGATTGGGGTATCAAGCTCCAAACTGGACATCGTTTCTCTTCTTTGCTCTACTCTTTGTCCTGCTTTTCCAGCTGATCTGTACATTCATCTGGCCGTACTGCTGTAATACACTTCTCAGGTTTGAATGAAACTCAGCCTCTGTTTAAATGCCTAGCATGAGACCCGTGAACAGCCTCTGTAAGACTTCACTATGAGCTGAATATCACTGTATAGCTGGTAGTCAAGTTTAGCCCTGAAGAAGGTTTTGTAAACAGCTTAGGGTTAGTCATTACAATCCAAATGGTAATAAAACACTTTACATAAGAAGACACTATTTTACCAATGACAAATGCTGTACGACTGGAGAAAGGTTAGTACCTATACATGCAAAATTTTGCAGCAGAATTTTTGCTACAAAACTCTAACAGCTCTTAATTCCCTAGCTATGCTGAAAACAAAGTTCAGCCCATCAAGTGACAGAAAGCCCCACAAGGTTCATCTTTGACAAAAAATTGAGGTCTGATCCAAAGCAAACCAGAAGCAATGCCTTGAGGTCATGACATGATTCAGATATCACCTGAATTGTCAGAAAGAGATAGAAGGTAAAGGGGCATTTTACAGATGTAAACCAGAGGCAGATTCCTACCTACAACATGGTACTATCTTTTAAACTTTTCATTAAGAAACATAGTCCCATTTGTCACACATTTTGAGAGTACCAACAAGTTTGGCTTTTCAGTAGCCAGTGAACAGCAGGAAATCCAAAGTGAAAATTAAGAGGTTTTGAAGTGTCTAATTCTGTTTCTATAATGTTGTTAGATTTACAAAATAACAGTGTTATCCTTGCAGTTAATTGCTAATTCTAGGTAGGCAGAAACTATCGATATGTTTTAACTGCAACAATAAAAAATCTCTCTCTTCTTTGTTAGTAAAGTACATAATCAGCCTGGCTTTGCTCATGTTTTCCATTGTTTACTGTGGCTGCTAGGACATCTGATTGAACAAGACGTTGTGCTAGTGGTGAATGTAATGACAGAGACACCTGCTATGAGGCAGTCTAATATTTCTGTTATTTCCATTTCTACTTCTCCACAGGAAGAAAGTACTCATCCAAAATGTGAGTGCCTTCACAGCTGTCAGTGGTAAATTCACAGTTCATACTTTAAATGCCCACCTTTATCAGGGATCATAGCTCTGGGAGCAAAGGACCATTTCAGTGTCTATATGCCATCACATTTCCAGTAAGGTATCCAACTGTAGACCTGAAAGAGGATTGAACTTGGGGTAACTTTTCCTACTTCTCCTCTGCTCTGGCCATATGCCCTGCAGTAGAATCTGTTTAATCCAATGAGCCTTGCTGTGAGTCCGTGGTGCAGGAGGGAAACAGGAGTTTATCACTGTGGGATGCTCCCAGCACCATGGGATGCTTCCAGCACCCTTTCCACCCACAGAAGGGAGGTGCATGCATGGGCAGTCTCTCACATCCCCGTCCCTGTCCCATCCCCTCACCCGTCAGGTGGACTTCCCTGGCCTCTCAGCCCGCCACACATGCTGTCTCCTTTTGTAGACCTGTCAGTCAGGATAAGGTCCTTGACCAGGCAAATCACAGCCACTTTTCAGCAGGAAACAATGCTCAAGCCACAACACAGCATTGTGCTCAAAGTGGATTACACAAGCAGGGCTGTCTGCCTGGCATGATATTATTATCTCAATAGGACTTTTCTTTCTCCCAGAAAACGTAAGCTCTGTTGTCTTTCAACAAAGAAGCCCAATGCCAACCTGCTGCCAGTAGGCACTTTTAGCAAAACACTGCTGCTTTTCTTGGAAAGTGCTAACAACTGTGGCTTGTTCATGACAAAAGCCTCAGGGGATCCAGCAGGGACAGGGGGGAGAACTTCATCAGCTGTCCAGATGCCTCTTTCAGATCTGGTGCTGAGCAAACCAAAAAGGGGTTCACATAAGTAAACCTCTGCCCTGATGCAAAGCCCCTGTGTCCAGGCAGAAAGCCCCCAGCCAGTGGGTACATGCAGTGGAGCTGGCCCATGGATGGTGGCGTTCATGTCCCTGCAGTACCAGTGGGGTGCATGTCTCAAGCTGAAGGTGGGGTCAGAGGAGGAAAACAGTTGTTGTAGCAGCAGGAAAATGGCACTTGCCAAGAAATATATTTTGCTATTTTGGGGCTGTTTCTCTCTTCTCCTGAATGATGTAGAGACCTTCACTGCTGGCTGCTGAGGAGTCAGTGACAGCCATAATGTCCCCCCAGGTCAGCTTATTCCTCTCAGTCCTTATACTGGTTGCATTCAACAACTTCTAAACACATTTTTTCCCCTGGAGCAACGACCACTGCCTTGCACTCTCTGTTGTCTTTGGCTAAATCTGGGCTATTTATTTCTCATGACATAATTCCAATCAAGTTTCAGAGTGCTTGATTCCTGTAAAGTGGCATGAAAAGGCTGTCGCTGCTGTGCCTACTGATTGTGGATTAGAACAAACATGATTCCATCTGGCTACATCAATCTGTCATGTTCGCCCATCTGTGGTTTTGCCTGCCAGTTATATTCATTTATCGCCAGAATAAATCCCTTTCAAAGAAGAGAAAAGTGAGGCCATTTGTTGCGTTTAGTTTAATTTGAGATGCCTGCCTGAATCTACCCAAGGAAATCTGTGAGTGACAGTCCCATCTCATTCTGGGATATATGCCTGTCTTAACAGTTTTGAATGTATCTACTTGCACAGGAGGTCTGGAAGAGAAGTCATTTGCATGCCCAGCTACTGCTTGAAGACTGTCTGAGGAATGATCTGTTCATATTTATCTTTGTGTACATCAAGAGAAACCTTACTGAAATGAGTACAGGGCGTTGACATAAATCTATCGTATGATTCCTCAGGAGGCAGTGTGTTGTAAAATGTCAAGTCACCCTAGGTCCTATTTTCAAAGATGACCCAGTAGAAGAGGCCAATATTTACTGGTGCCTATCAGCACCTGTATATACATATGTTCACAGTGTAGAATCTTTGCTGTGTAACACAGATTTTTTTCCCATCCTTCTCAGTTGTTCATCTATAGGTTGTATTTTCAGAGAACAATTCTCTTCCCATTTTGAAATTACCTGATCCTTAATCTTCCAGTCCCTGCTGGCCTGGCAGTCACTCCAACTTCATCAATTTTAGTCTTCCCTGTGCTGCTTCTTATACGAGGTGAGGCCAATGACATTTCTTAATTTGATGCTGTTTCCTCCTTCCCTGTGGCACCTACTTTCCCTGGGCCAGTGTTTGTAGAGCTGATTGTGCACCTTGCCTTGCAGATAGGAAGGGGCTTGAAGCCCTCACACAAGCCAGGAATCCTGGTTGCCTTGAGACGGAGCACGTGTACGATGCAGCCGAGCACTGGCACTTCTGTGGGCCTTGTCCTGCAGCAGTGCTTGTAGCATCCCCAGGCACCCACCACCTTCCAGACGTGAAGAGGTGACTCAGAACCAGGCTGGAGATGCTGGATGTAAGCTGGGATAAACCGCTGAGCTTCTGAACATGAATAAGCCAGTCAGCTGTATTTCATTACCACCTTAGTCATTACTTTGCAACTATCTGGACTTCGGCCAGAATTCATCAACATATTTCTGGATTCCAGGAGTGTCAAGAATTCATACCAGCTGTTCATTAGTCACTGCTCACCACTCAACTCCCTCATGCTAGGGAACGTCGATGTTTGCTTAGGGCATCAGAAACCACACTAGCTCACCCCCAAGGCACCCCAGTCACAAAGGTTCGTAAGTGGAATATGGTAGCCAACATCCCGTGGGACACCCATGGCTGGAAATTTGCTTTCCCAGATAGTCAGCTAATGTTTAAAACCCCCCACTGAATGCTTCAGACCCATTTCCCAAGACTACGCTCTCTCTGCTGCGTGACTGCCCTGAGTGGCTCTGCCCAGGGGGTCTGCAGAGGGCTGGTACTAGGCTCTGGCCTGTCACTTCATTGCTGCTCAAAGACCTTTTGAGTGGCTACATGTAACTTCAGGGGTACTTCAGAGCCTAAAGTCCACATTGAACGGCTCTGGAGCAAAGCCCCAGAATCTGCTCCTGCTTCATTGTGTTGCTGCATCTGTCTCTCTCTTGGGGTGACCTGACAGCCTCACGCAGGTCCGCTTGTCTCTCCTTAAAGGTGAGGCTCACACGCTGAGGTGGCTCTGAGCAGGAGCCAGATGCTGCTCAGCAAGGACTACTATTTGATCAGACCAGCCTCAAAGCTTACCGTCACTCCATGATCAGGCCAGCACCCTTTGAAAGGACAAAGCAGGTGAAGCAACAGGATCGAAACGGGGTTCTCAGTCCAACACAGAAATATATCAAAGTCACCAGTATGGGACTCAGCATGCAAGCCCTGCACAGACATATTCCCCACGAGCTTGCACAATCCTGTGAGGCTTTTCTTGAAACTGAGGAGGCTGCAGCAGCTGTTCCTTTCATGTTTTGATCTGAAAAAAGTAAATGGCCGCATCCCAGCCACTCTGCTGTCTGCAGCTTAGCCAAAGCTGCCTTGAGTCACCGCAGAGTGCTAATGTCAGCTGGGACATGGCCTCTCCCTTTGGCTGGTCCTGGATGGGTTCCCTCCTCAAAGACAGCCCTTCATTGGTTTTGTTTAGTGCAAGCATCTCCTTCCTCCTGCTTCACATGCTCTTTCATTGTTATGGACTGCAGTGCACAGCCCTGGTGTAGCACTGCCCAGGGAAATAAAACTTTGCAAGTGGGTGCGTAGCTCAGCTCAGCTTCCTTACATCCTTGAGCATCTTTGTGCCAACAGGATGGCACCTTCTGCTCTGGGCCTCCCAAGGATATACAGGAAGGAGAGAGATATCCAGATCTCTTTTTGTTAGGAGAATCTGCTCCAACAGGCAGCATTACCTGATTCTAGCATTTTGAGTTGGACGTTTGTAGGTGTTGGTCATTCACAAGAGGTGTGTTTGGCTGCAAACAGGATGTCCTCAGCATCTAAAAGTCTTCTCCATAAACTCACTCGTATCCATCTTTGCTAAAAGATCTCAAGGGGGCAATTACGTAGGAGAAACTAAATGGTAAATGTGGAGTCCAGCGTACTAAATACTTCTGCAGATAAAAGGAAATTGCCTCTATTACAGGGAGATAAAGAAGATGTAAGCATAGAATGTAACTAAATGGCTGGTTTTCTCCAGTCAGTCCAAAGGAAAGCTTTCATTTCCCTACAAAGGACAAAAGAAAGAAAAAAGCACAGCCCAAGGGAAGGGAGGAAAGAAAGGCATTGAAAGACATAAGACAGTATTTCCCATTATGAAAGGGACTTTTTGGAGACATAATGCTCAGAACTACATTACTACAAGATTTCTTGTGATTTATGACAAATCTCGTGGCTGACAGAAAATGCTTGACATAATTCAGTTAATATTACAAAAGGTCTTTGGAGCAAGCTAGCACAAGCTTTAAACTTTTAACTTCAGATAAATTAAAATCCTTACACCAAGAACCCATAAAGGCAGCACATGCCCCAGCAACATCATGAATATTATGGTCGTTTTGGGGACATATGCTAAATGGTTGCTGGGTTTTGGGAGCTGTGCTTTAGTCTTTTTTAGAATAATCTTGAAACTTAACTAGGGAAAAGAAGCCCGAACTGTGTTTCATATCCACTCTTGCTTTCAAAAGTACAAGCAATCATTGCTGCTCACTGAGCACTAAAATCTGCTGTCAGACAGCTCAATCCCACCGGACATTGCTTTTCACAGGATACAGAGCTTCTGTGCGTAGGAGGCCACGGGCAAACCCACATAATTACTCACTGCAAAATACATTGTCCCAAGATAGAAAATATAAATCACTGCACTGCAGATGAAGAGTGGGGACTAGCTCTTCAAAACTGATGAGTCACTGTTGATTGTTCTGCAGGCTCTGTTTTGAACCTGTCCTCTGCCTGCCTTTGCAGGCTGGGATAATCTTCACTGTATCTGTATTCCTGTTCATAAAATGTATAAAAAATAATGTATTCCAGATCTCCTTGCCTTTCAAGGGATAGTGAAGTTTGCTCAGAGTTGGTGATTTATTGCTGCAGGAATGGGGAACACGCTGTATGTTAATTGAAGCAGCAGATTCAAATGAGTATTACTTCCTGTTGAAACAATTTAGAACATAACTTTTAGTGAAATGGATTAAAAAAGCACGGTTTCAGGCAAGTATAATGCTTTTTTTTTTATTTAATGCCTTTTAGAACAAACACCAATTACTTTCATTTTTGCTTCTCCCTCTTTTCTGGCCTTTCTACACTAGAAATGAGAAATAAAGACTACAGGGTAAGTGAGGTACTTCAGATCAGCAAACGTGAATGCAGTATTGCTACATATACATTGGAGGATGTGTAGAGAAAGAAAAATTACCCCTTTAATTCCCTTTAAACCATGTCAAATTCCAAAACTTGTTCTGCTTGTACCCAATCCGGAAAGGGAATTCATGGCTTGAAATGTGTTTAGAAATCAGAAATCATTTGTTTATTAAAATCAGAGACATTTCAAACATGTCAATATGTTTTTATTGAATGAAGGATCCTTTTTCATCTGACCTCATTAGACACTACTGCTGATATGGCAGTCATCTGTTACATACACGTATTGAGCTGCTGGCTTCATGCTTTTTTCTATTCTCCCTTTCATCTCCTTCTTCTCTCCTTTGTTCTTCACAGCTTTCTGAACAGCAACTTGTTTTTCTTGGCTGCCTCTCAGGAACGTCAGTCGACATTGGATCACTGGATCTCATCTTCTTTGATTTCAAACCTATTTTAAACCCATTAAAAGACTAAGCTGTTTGTCCTGTGGTGTTCTCACTCCTGCCTGGTTTCCAGAAGCTCAGACATATTTAGGTAAGGGCAGTAAGATGCCAAAATGCCTCCTGATTCATGGTCTGAGCTTTGTCCTGGCTGTCCCCTGTCTTGCAGGGCACTATCCTGCGAATGCCAGGGTTACGGAAGGCTGCTAGAACCTATAGTCAGACCCAGCATGAAAAACGGACCTGAGGGCACCCCGTGTTGCTGCCAAGGTTGTTAGAACACCTCTTCCCAAAGCGATGTTTCCAGAGGGCTCCAGGCCTGGATGGGTTTCACTGTTTTCAGTGTGTAGACTCCTGTAGACATTCCTGTCCCAGGTACCCACAGAGTGTTTAAGATGTCACTGGCCTGCAGGAACAGCACAAACTCATTCTCACCACCTGGATTTGCAGTGGTCCGTGTGGGACACAGGGAGACCTCTGTTACCTCCTTGCACTGCCTTGTATTTGGGAAATTCTCCTCTTACCAGTGGCAAGACAAAGCCCTCGCCTGCAGCCTGGCTGTCAGAATGTTTCCCTCCTGCACTTCTGACAGTTTATGTCCACAGCCTGGCCCAGCTCTCACAGCCACTCCAGCTGTTAGAAATGTCTAAATTTATCCTTTGTGAAATGTGAATAAGTGGCTTCTTATCGGCTCATATCTCCCCAGATGTTTGGGGATCTCATCTGTCAGGAATGTATTTACAATTTTGTCCAATGCCAAAATCGCAAAACTATAAAAAATATTCCCAGACTCACTAACTCCTGGATCATTCTGAATTTTCCTCTTAAGCACTGCTTATCTCTCTTACTGCTTTTCTGGAGCTTTCTGTTTTTAAACTGAGGAAGAACATTGTCTCGGTCGTAACCCAGTCATTCAGTATCCCATCTCTGAGAGCGGCTGAGACCTGGTGAGGAGCCAAGTGATCCTAGAATGGGAAACTATAAAACTATTTGACCATAGTTAGGGATATTCCTCAGAGTCTAGTGTATGCTCTATGTCGTAAGAAAGTTTTTGATCCTGTCTATTGCTGCAGACTCTCAATTCATATGGAACTTTGTATGTGTTTATTGCTTCCCTTAAAAATCTTAGTGCTGCAGGTTAGCACATTCTGTTTTATGGTCTGTAAAGATACACAAACTGGAAGTGAAAAAAGGAGTATCTCGTCTGTCTCACTCTCCCAGTGCTGTGATATTCCTATATTATCCATTATTATGGCTTTTAGTAGAGATAGAAATCCTCTGAACTTCTTTTATTTACTCTTTCATTTCATTTTTCCTGGCATTCAGTTACGATTTTCTTTCCTCAGCTGTGCTGTGCTGTGCACTGTACTGCCTGGAGCAACCATAGCAGGACTTATATACCATCAGTACACCATCAGCATTTCTCTCCAGTTGTTGATCAGCCAGTTCTCTGTCTGTCTAGCAGAGGTCTGTCCTCACACTTTGAATCTTCCTGCTCTCATACAAATACTTCCAGCATGTCAGCATCTTTCCAACAGTGGGGTTCCCAAGGTGGTGAACAGCACTCTAGGTCCTGTCTAAGGAGGTCTTCTATTACAAAAAAAGGCCTTAGGGCATGAGGAGCATTAATTCATTGCCTGTGTTGTGGGCGGGCAGTGAGCCTAATCTCCCTGGCATCATAAAACTCTAGCTAAAGGACTAGGGTTGAAAGGCTTAGCAGTACTTCAGTGAGTAGGAGTGCAATTTCCATTTCATTGGAGCCACAAATAGAAGTATTACAAATCTGAGCATCCTGTCATCTACTTTTTAGGTATCTTGTGACTTTCTTATCTGTATTGCCCTGAGTGAGCCATCTGTGCTCCTTATAAAAGGATGGAGAGTGGTAAGTGCCCAGAAATGGGATAGAGGGGTCAGGGCTTTAGAGATCCAGGACATGAGCAGGTAATTCATCTTACTAGATGATCAGTAGATCAAAGCAGTGCGACAACAGATGACACAGACTCCTCTCGTGAGGTCAAGAGAAGACCCTTTATTGAAATCCAGCTGAAGCTTTATACCCTTTATTCTAGCGTCACACAGCAATTTTTTGTTCCCTGTTTTCTATATAGAATATTGATCACAAGATTATGACATTATTCTTTTTTGTTAGCACAGGCTTATCTCATGTTAGTCTTATGATTACATTATTGCAAACACAGCATTTCTATAATCACTTATTGATGACACAGCTTCCATTATTGTTAACACAGCATCCACACGTTCTATTCTTGCTCATAGCCAGCTCCTTTTCTTCACTCTTGGTTCCTTCTTTCCCAAGG
>JASSUY010037999.1:0-12079 GCA_032466535.1 Forpus xanthops | reverse complement strand
CTGTTTTGGACTAATTCATTAATATTGGATAGAAAGTTAAAAAATATGAAGAATATGCAAAATTGGATTTGTAATGCATCTCATACATGGTTCAGTGTCAGGGCCATACAAACAGTTCCTGTAAAAAGATAATTATGTGGAAGTGAATTTTATCAGAACAAGAGATAATTCACAGAGCAATTTTGAAGTAAAATACTTTGGAGATAAAAGATCTCTTCCTTTATAACTTTCAATGTAAGAAGAATAAAAAAAGTATTTCTTTTCCATTTTTAAAAATATTGTGCACAGTGCAAAAGCTGCTTTTATTTCCTTGAGAAATAACAATAAAATATAACTGAACAGTAATTTTCTTGGGGAAAGTAACAACAATTAAAAACAAACAAACAAACAAACAAAACCCACCACAACCAAACAAAAAAACAACCTGAGACAAAGATAAAGAAACTGCCAACTAATGTCTAAATGAAATTTTACTTGTGAAATCACTGCTGCCTGGTATGTCATATCTATTTTGTTCATTATGAAGTACTGCTAAGAATGTTTCTCTTTAAAGATGAACAATGCTTTATAATAGGGACAGTCACTAGCACAGCAATGCACAAAAAACTTTATGTGATTCCTGTTTATTTTGCTGGTATTTGCATGAAAGTAATCCATGCTTTTAAATAAAATGGGTATTTTCTTATGATAACTATACGCCCAGATGCTAACTACTGTTGGTTTTAAATCAAGTCCACTGTCTCACCACTCTGAGTTAACTAAACTGTCCTTTTGAAGCCTAAATTCCATTCGAATCATTACAGATTGCTACAAGTTTCTTCAGATCATAATTATTTTAACGTTCGGCTCACATTAGAGAGCTTACCAGTTTTCCATGTTGTTTATGGTTTTGAGAAGGAAGTAGCTACAGATCTCAGTGAATATTCATTAACTCTGAACTAAAGATACATAGGTAGGTAGGTAGATAGGTTGATGTGTAGGTAGGTAGGTAGATTAGTTAGATTAGATAAATAATATTGCAGATAAATATCTAAAAATTAAACCGACTTTAAGCTGGTTAAGGTGGTATCTGAAACCTACATCAGAATTACAGAGTAGGTATTTTTCCAATTGAGTCTATTAATATAACAACATTCTTACAGACTACATATGAAGGCAATAAAAAAGAATCAATGTTGCACAATATCGTGAGTAGTTGTTGGTAAAGTCTATAAAACTTCTCATGAGTTTGAACCTGCACAGAGGCAATAACCCCAAATAGTGCATATATTACAGGGAAGTGAAGGAAAATATAAAGTTTTTATTGTTGAAATACCCGTTGAACTCGCTTCAATCGTTGGTATTTCTTGTCTTGTTCTACAATGCCATCCAAAAACAAAAAGAAAGAGCCAACTGAAAAAACTCCTTCCAAAATAGATCTATCGATACTATGCTGAAGTAAATCAGTAAAACAGTGCAATCTGTGGGACCCATTAATTTGATGGACTTTGTGGTTTTTTTTTAGAGGGAACTGGAAGAAAGAGACAGCACATTGCAGAGGAAAAAAGAAAGAAATACTGGCTTGTAGGGCCTTGCAAAGCGTTCAGAACACAAATTCTAATTCCCCTAGGAGTAATTTAGAAAAACGAACAACAAAGGACCAAATGAAAGCTGACCGGAGTACTTTTACATCTTTCTTATTCCTTACATGACAACATGCTGTGTATACCTATTAGTGCAGGGGATTTGGGTACCTGGAAATTCACAGCTGGTGATTAGTGTTTCCTAAAAGAGATTTTATCCCACGAATATGTTATTTACTTAATGCTGGCAATATGTATAGAGAACATCTCGTGTGCATGGGACTGACTGCTGTTTGATATTCATGTTTATGCAATTAATGCAGGAACATTCTCCATTACAGGCCACGTGCATGGATGAAATAGCTGCCAATGTATAATTTTTCTAAATTTTTCAACACTACCGAAGTGCCTGCAAAGTTAAATATCTAACCACACTAATATTTCCATGAATGTGTAGGTCAGTAAGAGGAAAATTCAGGCAAACAGCAAGAGAGTTATATTCAAGACAAGTTACTTTTTAGCTTATTCTTGTCAGTGCTACCACATTGCTTATTGTTTATTAGATTTCACAAGTTTCAAGTAACGTTATTTATTCAGCTTATAAACATGGTGCTTTGCAACTGCTAGCCTTTATTGATACCAAGATATCTCACTGCCTTTGAGTTATTCATGATAGATACAAGGTGTAGCACTGACATGCAGAGGTGTTTGCTTGTGAATGCAACTATGCTATTTGCTGTAGTGACATGTAATATGCTGCTTTAGATCTCTTCCAGTCATAAAGGAAGGCACTAGCATTGCATCTAAGCAAACATTTTTTCTACATTGTGCAACTTTCTTTAAGGAGCAGCTAAGACTTACTGCTTTTTTTTTTTGTCTTTTGTTTTAAAGCTTCTGTCAATCTGATGGAAGGTTTGCTTTTCCATTTGGGGATTCCCATGATAGATGACACAGACTCCTCTTGTGAGGTGAAGAGAAGACCCTTTATTGAAATACAGCTCAAGCTTTATACCCTTATTCTAGCCCCACACAACAATTTCCGATTCCTTTTTTTCTCTATATTCATCACAAGATTATGTCATTATTCTTTTTTCTTAGTACAGGCTTATCTCATGTTAGTCTTATGATTATATTATTGCAGACACAGCGTATCTATAATCACTTATTGCTAACACAGCATCTACACATTGTATTCTTGCTCATAGTCAGTTTTTTTTCCTGACTCTTGGTTCCTTATTTACCAAGGCCTGAGTCAAACCATCTCTATGAAGTCTCAACCACTGCTTGCAGTGGAGGCCAAACTGCAGCCGTCTTCCACAAAGCAGCATCTACTCTATGCATGTCCAAGGGGTTTTCTTTGGACTATAATGTTCCTAACATGCATGTGGCTTATGGCTGCCTGAAGGACTGATCACTTGAGTGATCCCATATGTGCCCCTGGGTGCTGGAGTGCTGCTTGATGGTCATGTGGAGCAGGGCATCCAGTTTAGTAGCCTTCAAAGGAAATCTTATTCTCATGTGGCAGAACTGCTTTGCAAATCCAACCAGTGAGCAGTAAGCAGATAATTGATCAGGGAATTTGTTTACAAACTGCAGTACTGTTCCCTCAGTGCCAAGACTACTCCCAAGGTTGTCTTTCAGAGATTTTTATGGGTAGAATGGTGGAAACATGCCACCGCATTGCTGGACTTCATTGTTTTCAGCTGCTAAGCACAATCGTTACTTTGTCACTGTGGTGACTGCTTGTCCTGTGAAGGAGGGGTTTCAAGGCCATCAGTGGACATTTTTCCAAGAAGTCTAGACTTATTTTATAAGGACAGAAAGCACAAAGAGTGATTGTCTCACATTTTTCAGTTGGGAAGATCACTTGGCTTTTGGACTCATGCTTTGTAGCACAAAGTAAGGACCCAAAAATTCATGCTTGAGTATTTCTTGTATTATTTGATTGTCTAATAGTCTTTAAAGATAATTTATTACACACAATCTTATACTATTTTGGTAAAAAAAGATACAGCAGAAGGGGAATGAGGGAAGAGAAAGAGATGGGAATACAGAGTGTGGATATGAATGACAGATATCAGGTATAGGCTACAGGGATAGGATTGGTTTTGCGAAGAGAAGGGAATCAAAGACCATCATGGCAGAAATTAAAGGATGGACCTAGGCTGCAGCATGGTGTTGGTATGAAAATCTGTCTTCTAAGTAGCCATAAGCGCAATGGATTTTGTGTCTTGCCACTGACTTTGCCAATTCTGTTTCATGGAGTGTTGCTCTGGGAATGCGTCTGGGGGAGATGCAGCATGTCCTCTGGTGACAATCTGTCATTTTACTGGTATGTACTGCAAAGTGTCTTCAGCTCCCCATGTTCCTGCTGGATGTTGTGGAATCAGAGGCACACACACCAGGGCCTGGAAACCTGAGCTGCTTTAAAGAGGATGGAGATCCCCCAGAGGACTCTCTCAGAGGAGATCAAACTTCTTTCTGGCCATGCTGGTAATTTCATGCCTTCACTGCTGCCTCCAGCATGGTTTAGAGGTACCAAAACTAGCTGTAAGAAAGAGCTTAATACAGGCTAATTTAGCTTAATTGCTCAATTTTCAATCAGAGCAAAAGTTATGAGGCCCTTGGCATCTTTAACATATGCTGGAATAAGGCAGTTGAGAATAGTATTACTTAGGCTGGTTTCCTGGCCGTCTTCCCATTCTGTACGTGTCCTACGTCCATGGATACACTGTCATATTTAGCTATCTATAAAAAAATAATATTTAAAAGCTCCCTAGTGATCCAAGCTCGAAAGGAGCCAAAGGGTGACTAGACTAAATGCAGACTCACAGGCACAAGCTATGCAAATCCGTAGCTCTGCTACATTATACTGCCACAACAGTACAGACAGAGCACGTTCCACATTTATGGAGGTCTTTCAGTTTAAAAGTTGTCTTCCTCATCCACTTACATGAAGGTAATTAATTTAACTATGTGATATACTCCAGATAATTTACTAGATGTGTATTAGATGTACAGAAGAAGAAATACACTTTTTAAGGTATATTTTCCACTATGAATTATGCCAGCACTCAGCGATGCTCCCAGTAATCTTCAGCATGAAGTCCAATTGTAATGAGTGCACCATTACAACAGACTAGCATGAGGTTATTCTGGCACCGAGTTTTTCTACTGCCCCCCAGTGTGATGAGTCTTACTGTACACATTTTCCATCAGTCTTATATGGGTTGAGGAATCATACATATGAAGGGGCTTTCTCCTCTGCCTATCAACAGAGAGGAGATTATTATCATAGTCCAGAAATCGCCATGATGTCACCCTGTGTGTATATATAGCAGAAAGCAAAACAGTGTCTAGAATGGGCAGAAGGGCTGCCAAGACCCTGTAGCAAAAGCAACATCTGAGCTGAGATTTTGATACTAGGGAAAGGGACGTGAGAATAGACTGATTTCTCTAGCATGCTGGAGCACAAGATTTTAAAGACAGCTTGATCAAGACTGTCATCTCTTTACCCTGTATATAATTCACACTCTCCTTGGAATACACAAACTGTCTCAGATGTTTAATTTTCTGGTGAGGACACTTATGTCCCCTCAGATGTAAAGGTCATAGCAAGCACTAATGATGCCACTGTATCCATGCACTGTTTTTTACCATTTACCTGCAGAGATGTCAATAGTTGCATAGGGAGAAACTGAAGTGTAGCCAAATTCAGTTCCAGCTTGTGCCAGACTGAGCTAGAAATCTAGCTCTCCAGATACATAGCATGAAATACATGAACCCAAAAAGAGGCATGACTAGCATACCAGGGTTTCTCTGGGTCTGTGCCTGCATGGGTATCCACTTCTGTGCCCAAAAGGTTCTAGAACATCTCCAGGCTGCATTTTCTGGATCCCAGTGTGCCTGCTCTGTCTTGCAAATTCTTAAATGCTGGCTTTAAAAGCAGCTTTGTAGACCTCTAGCTAGCAGAACAAAAGATGTTGAGCCAGCAAGACAAATTACACCTTTATGCATCTTCCATCAGCACAAACGGCATTGCCTGAGCCCACTGTCATATCCAGTGCCTGGTGCTCCACCATATCCACCCTGTCACATTCCCTTTCTCTTAGCAACATTATCTGACAATTGCACTTGCAAGTGGACAAATGGACCAAGCTATATAACACTGAATTAAGACTCTGTGTGCCTGAGAATAACGCAGGGCTTTTTAATTAATCTGATGGAAATGAGCCGCACTAGCAAGAAGCTCCCTAGCAATGGGCATTTTCCACCATGCTAAGGGTCACCAGACTGAACAGGTAACAAGGCTGGGACTGGTAAAAGTGACTGTGTGATTAAGCTGATGCCCAAAGAAAGATTCAAAAGCAAAAAAATCATCACACAACGCTCTCTAGTAAAAAAGCAAAGCAGACAAGGAAATAACAAGGACAAAGGCCAATGTTTTCTGGCTCAGCTTGACTTACAGTGCCTGTTTTTTGATTACCCCACCATAAATACCAAGAGGGTGCAATTTAGGTGCCTGAAAATAGGGACATTGCTGTGACTGAAAGCCCTGGTGGCAAGGTGCCACCGCTGGCCGCCATTAAGCCTTTCTGCTGTTTCTGGCATGCTGAGATGAGCAGCTCATGTGCAATAACTGCTCTTACTGTCATGGTAGGGTCATGTTCAAAGAAGTAGTTTTTAGGCAGTTCTATGCTGTGTTCGGCACATGCCCTCTCCTAGCTGATACTGGGAGACATGAGTGATGCGCACTGGTTGGGTTGACGCTGCGAAGGATGGCCTGGAGGCTTCCTCTGAGAGAGGTTAATCTGAAATCCATGCTGTGAGACTGCAAGTATGGCCTGGGAAATGGCCAGAAAGGATGCTGCCCTTGATCACCCTGAACCTCTGAACCTGTGGGGTTTGGCTGTCCTTATATGAATGGTGAGACAAAGCAAAGCTGAGAGACATGCTCCCATCAGGAACTGAGAAACAGGCTGCAGTATGCCATGGCCAGCTAGGCATTCCTCAGAGATGAAAGATGTGCTGACCCTGCTGCACTTGGTGGCTTTCCAGCATGAGGCAGTGTTCGGACCAGCTCACCATATGGCTTGGAGGGTGACAGAGAGGCAACGGCAGATGTCCTCACCTAACCCCTCTCCCTTTGTCTCCCATCTCACTCATCCCACTGCTGTGGCTGCTGCTGGGCTGCCCTCCGGCAAACCGCCCCCAGCTTTTGGGCAGGTGCCAGGGCTGAAACAAAAGCCAGTGAGGACCCAGGAGGTCTGTGCCAGCCTTGCCCCGCTGCCAGCCCCAGCGCTGCTGGCTACAGCTGGCTGTGCCACCTCCATGGCTGCCTCTCACCGCACTGACTGCAGTCCCTGGCTGCCAAGAGTGTTTTGGAGGCTTTCTGCTGACTGGATGTTGAAGTTGGCAGAGGGGGCATTCAGGAAGCAGCCAGCAAGTTAATCCTCCTAATAATTTGTAGCATACAGGGTGGAACAGAGAACTGACACAGAAAACGTCACTGCTGTGGGTTTCTGTGGCATTTAAATTTCATCATTGTCTTGTTATCTTCATATCAATTTACCCAAGAAAGGAGAGAAGGATGAGGGGCAGAGGTTATGTGGGAGCTAAGAAAACAGGGACAGCAATAATCCAGCAAGTGCAAGTCTTACTGCAAAAAGATACACGGACTGCCTACAAACACTTTTCTTTCTTTAGCAAGTGATCCCCATACCTTTCTCTCCTTTGCTTTGCTTTTTATCCCCTTGAATCCCCTGAAAATGGAACATAAGCAAATTAGCTGGTTCCCCTTCATTCCTGTTTGTCCAAAATGGATGGTAATAAGAGAGGAAGAGAGAAAGAAAAAAAAAAAACCAACCCAGACTCTAAATGCCTGGAGCCATGGCTTGTGGATAAAAACCAGCTGCATATGAAGAATAAGTAAGGTGGTTTTCAAGCTACTACAGTTTGGAGAACAAAACTCCAGCTTGTCCCTTACTCCCAGAAGGATGGCAGAACCTTTAAAAAGTGCTGTTGGAGACAGGGGTTTGGGTTGTTTCGGGGTATTTTTAGCAGTGAATGCAGAGCATCTAGTACACCTGGATTGAGCCCTGCGTGCCGCCAGGCAATCCCCTGCAGCACTGGGTTCAGGGGCTGACCTTTCTTCCTAAAACAAATCCCTGTCAGAAGGCATTTTAGTGCCGCTAGTCAGAGCAGCATGGCAGCTATCGGACCTCCTGAACACCTGAACAAGCCGTAACCCTCTTCTCCCTTCCATGAATTCTACAAGAAAACACTGAGAAGTGCAAGACTTAATAACAGGTCTTAACAGAAAGCATTAAAGATGTGGTACCAAAACAGACAAGGGGTAGGTGGCTTCAGACCCCATCTAAAATCCACTGATCAGATGTCAACTTCCGTTGACTTCAGTGGACTTTGAATCAAGACCACATTTTTTGCGGAAATAACCAAATTTCTATCCCTTTCGACTAAGCCCTTTTAGCATGTTTGAATGTGTATGAGGTAGATCAGCCTCTGTCTGTGGCTGGGTCATCTCCTGAAAACAGCAACAATCACTAAATCTGGATCAGCCAAATATTCTCTGAAGTCAAAAGGACGGCTAATCCAGTAGATTCCTTGTAGAAACAGTAGCATCACCATTTCCCACACAGTAGAGCAAGGGACCAGCACTATAGCACTTACCTCTATCACCTTGATGTTTCATGTCAGCTACCCAAAACATTGGGAATAGGCAAAACAGGTCAATAAAGATGATGCAGAGTAAGCCACAGCTGCTGTGGATAAGGGATCTGTACAAGAGTGTAGTGGGGACTTTCCTTGCACAATGCAACGCATGTTGCATCACTGAAAGTGGGGGATTCTTTTGGCTCTGTTTCTCCCACTAGCAACCTACTTCTAAGCAGTGTGTGATATACATCTGGTCCTGTCCAGAGGATGCCTGATAGGGCCCCTCATAACTAACAACCTACAAATAAGCATCTCTGGAGCTAAAGCACATAGGAAATGGTTCAGCTGGAGTTGCTGCCCTGCAGTGGTGCGGCTCAGCAGAGTGCTGCAGTCAGGCCTCTCATCTTCCCACCAAGGTGGGATGCTCCATTTGAGCATCCCCTCCATTCCTTGCACAGAAGCATGCAAGTTGTTCGCAGTCTGTGGAGGAGCAGTGAGTGCATGGTACAAGAGTCAGGCATGTCTGTAAGTCTGCATCGGCCCCAAGAGCTTCCTGTTAAACTGTAACAAGAGTTCTGCATATCTACACAGATGCAATAGAGAAAATGGTGATCTTTGAACGCGTCTCTAGTTAAAAAGTAAATCTGATCTTCTGAATTTTTCAGATTTTTATGACAAAAGTCTAAGCCAGATGGCTCTGGCTGGGTGAGGCATTTCCTCCATGGTTTGCTTCTAAAATTAGCTCTACGCACTGACTTGAAAATGTTCATCCTGGCTCATCCTGCCCCGTGGCAGGAGAATCAGGGAAAGGGATTTGCAGAGGATCTTGTCTTGTTACCCAATTTCACTCTGACAGAAAAGGCTGAAGAGCTTCTGCTGCCTCTCCCCAGTGCCAGCATCACGCCCTTGGGGACTTCTGCCAAAGCAGCAGCCTCTGCTCCTTCCTCCAGGTTACCTCCTCAGCGTCTCGAAGGAGGCAGAGGCTATCCTCCAGGCTTGTCACCCCTGTTTGTTTTCCTGTAACTTCCTGGGACATGAATATTGAGGGAACATCATCACTCTAAAGACTCCTAAGAAACGCAAACACCAAAGGCAGGTTTTCTTCATATTTCTGAGCCTTTCCATTTACCTGGCTACCTACAACCACACTGCAGGAATGATAGCTGGAAATGCCTCTTGCAGTACAGTACAGTATGAACCCAGAAGACTATGAGCATGAAGAAAGTTTAAGGAGAGGTAGAGCTCCTCCTCATAACTATGTGATTGTCTCCTCTGGTTCTTCAAGAGGCAACACTGACAAAGAAAACAAAACTGTGCTGAAGCATCTGTGTGGTTCCTACCTTCTGCTGAATTCCCACCAGCCCTGCAAAACAGCTGCCCAGAGGTGCAGACTGTGTGGCCTCCCACAAGTAAACCAAATTCATCTCGGAAGAGCAAATAAGTTTCATCAGGTTGCAATGCTGCTAGGCGGGAAAGTGCAGCTCAATTACGTGTCTTATGAGAACCAAGGCATGTGTGCCAGAAGAATCTCAAAGGAGCAGACTTATGCCGCTGAAGTGAAGGCAGTTCATCAGTTCTCTCAAATTTTGGGATACTGAAGCTGATTTTTGGATGTTCTACCTGGGGTATTTGGAAATTGTCCTTCATTCTCTATGGTTTTCTATGTTTCATCAATATCAGACCTCTTACTCCACCACTCTAAAGGTGTCCTTACCATATGCTCTTTCTCTACCACTAAACCATGTCAGTGAAGGCCTCATCTACACATTTTCTGAACTCTTCTAGGGACGGTGATTCCACCACAGCCCTGGGCAGCCTGTTCCAGTGCTTAACAACCTTTTTGGTGAAGAAATTTTTCCTAATATCCTGTGTAAACCTCCCCTGGCTCAGCTTGAGGCTGTTACTTCTTGTCCTATCACTTGTTACCTAGGAGAAGAGACAGAACCCCACCTCCTTTCTCCAACCTTTCAGGTAGTTGGAGGGAGTGCTAAGGTCTCCCCTGAGCCTTCTCTTCTCCAGACTAAACAACCCCAGTTCCCTCAGCTGTTCCTCATCAGACTTGTGCTCCAGACCCTTCACCAGCTCTGTTGCCCTTCTCAGGACCCGCTCCAGCACCTCAATGTCTCTCTCGCAACAAGGGGCCCAGAACTGATACAGTAGTAATTAGTAAACTAGTACAGTTTTTGAGATGCAGTCTCACCAGTGCCAAGTACCAGGGACCTGACCTCTTGCTCAAGTCTGCCAGACTTAGCACCTCATGGAACACCTACGCCTGGCAATTTTTATGTAGGAGTGAAGAGTTACAATGGAGATGAACTCCTCACCTGTGGCTTACACTTCTTTCCCAGCCATGCATGGTGTGGCTGCTGCTACCTAGCTGTAACAGCACAACCCCCGGTGTGTTTCCTCAGCCACACATCATCGTTTTGCAAGACATGAGGCAGAAACCTTCAAGAACATCTTTTTCCTCCATGCCTGCTGCCATGAGGAGACTCAGAAGAGTCGGTGCAGCCCCCCCTGTGATGGCCAGGCTGCAGGACAAGCCCTTGAGTAGCTCACAAGTAACCACGGGGTTTCAACAGGTGCCCGGGAGCCAGAAGTCCCTGTCTAGACACACTCACTGGAGGGCAGAAAAAATGACAGCGGCAACCAAGCAAAATGCTTCTCTGGGGTATGTAACATTAGGAAGGTATGCAGACATTAGGAAGAAATGCTTCACTATGAGGGTGGGGAGACACTGACACAGGTTGCCCAGAGAAGCTGTGGCTGCCCCATACCTGGCAGTGTGCAAGGCCAGGTTAATGGGGCTTTGAGCAACCTGGTCGAGTGGAAGTTGTCCCTGCCCATGGCAGGGGGACCAGTGCTAGATGATATTTAGTGTCCCTTCCAACCCAAACCATCCTGTGGTCCTATATCAGTCAGTAATGAAAAATTAGAAAGATGACAGGGGTCAGCTTTTATGGTACAGACATAATACTGCCCCTTGAGTCAGATGGTTGACTGTTGTTAGTAGATAAGGAACTAAATAGCTCTGGGGGTGACAATATAACCCTGAACAGCATTTTCGGAAGGCACTGCAGAAGGTGGTGCAGTGGTCTTAAGGCACCATCACACTGTTTTTTAAAACAGTCGCACTTAAGTTATCAAGGTTCAGACTGCAGGGAAACAAGTAGGAAATACATTGTGACACCTGCAACATGCTCAACCCCCAGGTTAGATACAGGTGAGTAAAACTGCTCAGAAGCGCTTCACCCCTCCTTTCCGATGTCCCTCTGCTGAAACTTCCCAAAGTAATGGTCTGGTGGTGGAAAAAATATGTCACCATGCCTTTTCTTGTTTCCAGAGCCAAAAATGTGTACGGTGATCAGTGCTATTGACCCTATCAGACTTTATAGGACTTTCCAGCTGTGACCTGTATCACAGGTTGCCCCCTCCAAGTCCCAGGGAAGAGGGAAACCCTCTTATGTCTATGTGACTCCATATCTCCGTTCTCTACTTACGAGAAAAGACTAAATAAACCAAGAAACCTCTTCGAGGTTTTGAACCACCCGGGGCTGGGACTCGGCCGGTCAGGTCGCCTTTGCAAGCAGCCGAGCAGGGCCGGAGGAAGGCAGAGTTCGCCGCCGCAACCGACAGGGCGCCGGAGCTCGGGAACCGGCGCTTTCGCGCGGTGCTGGTGCGGGGCAGCGGGTCCCCCGGTAGGGCTGCGACGGGGTGTGAGGTGTGGGGGGGTGTGCGGTCCGCTGCAGTACCGCTCCTCGCCGCGCACCGGCAACAACCCCCCGCGGCGGGGCCGTCCCGGCAGGGAAGGCGGGCGGGCAGCGCAACGCGGCGGCGGGGCG
>JASSUY010037998.1:0-18545 GCA_032466535.1 Forpus xanthops | reverse complement strand
CGTGTCCTTTTTATGTTGAGGAGACCAGAACTGCACACAACACTCCAAGTGAGGTTTCATGAGAGCAGAGCAGAGGGGCAGGATCACCTTCTTTCTGCTGGTCACACTCCTTTTGATGCAGCCCAGGACACGGTTGGCTTTCTGGGCTGCAAGAGGACACTGGTGGCTCAAGTTCAGTTTCTCATCAACCGACACCCCCAAGTCCTTCTCCTTAGGGCTGCTGTGATAAGAAATATTGTCTTTCCCCATAAACCTTGTGTTATGTTTTTAGACCCCATAAACCTTGTGTTATGTTTGTAGACCTTCTCTGCTAAAACAGTATAATCAATTTAGATTTATATACCTATAAAATAATTTTGATCCAATTGTCATTGGTAGCTCAATAGCACTGGCTTAAACAGTAAAATATTGTTAAATAGGATTGCTACTAATGTTTTGAATTAAAGAGCTGGTACTTAATCACCCTGTGAGAACAGGGTTCACATAAATTAACTTCTTCATTAAAGTTTTTGATGCACTATAATTTAATTTATTTTTGATTATTTTATTTTTTTAAGTTTAATATATAATATAATCTGTTCATGTTAATTTTCAATTATACATTTTTTTTATCTTTGGATAGTATGTAGACTAATTTTTACTCCTGAATTTAATAAAAGTAAAAACTACCAAGCCTGTTCTTTATGAGGAATCAAATTTAGCAGACTTCTAATACTTCTAATTACTTAGCTAGTAATGAAAAAAATTGAACAGGTATGTCTTTTTCTAAGGTTACACATTCTTTCCACAAAATACAGTTAGTTCTATTACAGTAACCTGAAACCTTCCTCTGAAGTGTTCTGAATAACATAGATGTTGTATGAGATAACGCATTTTTGTATGGTCACGTGGCTTCTAGTTCTATCAGCTGATCTACAAAGACTAAAGAGAAAGTGGATAACCTTTCAAACACTATTTTATTTTAGGATATTTGAAATAATGTAATTAAGATGGAGGCCAAGCTTTCTTCATGAATCTTTTGTATCAAAAATATTTTTTTTTGCCAAGAATTTAAATTTTTAAAGAAAAACTTTCATTCTTTAACCCACTGAAATTAGGAGGAATTTACTAACTACTGGAGGAGTAAGCACTTGAAAGAGCTTTGAGTAAAGAGATTTATTTGTCTATGATATGGCTACGTGTGATATGAAAGAACTTGTTTCAGTGATCAGGGGGATCCTTTGTAATCTACATTCCCAGGCTTAAATTCAGTTCCTAAACCCAAAAACATGACGAAAAAGCCCCAGTCTACAGTTCCAAAGACATACCTGATGGGGGGAAGGGTAAGAGTGGAAGCTAAGGAAAGAGGAATGAAAAGTGGTGATTTGTAAACTGGTGCTAATGAACCACAACTGGCCTAATTTTACCCACAGGATATTCACCAGGGTTTGTGAGAGATGGTGGATATCAGAGCCACTTGGCTGCACTTTTCTCTGGCATTGAGAAAAATATCTGATTTTTCCTGCCAGAATAAATTTCTAGTATTTGGAAGCTAGACTTGGCTCTTAAGTATTACTGCAAATAAGACATAAATGACACAATGATATGA
The DNA here is from genome assembly GCA_032466535.1 of Forpus xanthops. Taxonomy (NCBI): domain Eukaryota; kingdom Metazoa; phylum Chordata; class Aves; order Psittaciformes; family Psittacidae; genus Forpus; species Forpus xanthops. The sequence continues at coordinate 16,957 of JASSUY010037998.1, read as the reverse complement.
AAACCGTAATTTATTAGGAAACTTAAACGTAGCAGGTGAAATTGTCATACATTATATAAATATCTTTGGTATACAATAAATAAGGCTATGCTCCCAAACAGTTTGGGCAGAAATTCATTCTGACCTGATAGCCCTGAAATGCTGAAAAATTCAGCACATGAAACATACACTGTGCATATGGAAAAACATTACAATTAACAATTAAACCAGCTGATGCTCTTCATTTTTCTAACAATCCTTTTGGAACGAGGATCAAACTGAAACTGAGTTGTACCACGGAAGAAGTAGACATAGCCTAGAAATAATGTTTAAAAGAGTTATATTTCATAAGTGACTGCAGTGTTTTGAAAAACAAAACAAAACTCAGCGTGAGCAGCCCATGTATGCTTGTTATTTTTAATTTCCTTCTCATTAAGGCTAATAATAGGTTTTTTGAAAATAAATGATCCTACCTACAGAGTCTCAAATATTCAAGAAAACCTAGATTAAAGGTATGGTTTACTCACCATCTTTTTGAAAAACAGCATCAACTCTGCCAATTATTCCAAAGTCAGAGACTATTTTCCTGGGATAACCATGATCCATGGATTTTTTATTTTCATCATATCTTAACAAAAGCAACATCATAACAATTTGTGAGGAAGCAGACAGTATTTTGAAAGTCCAAAGCAAATTCATACACATATGCAACTGTATAGTTACTAAGAAGTCTTATAATGATTAGTTAAAGCAGCTTTTTGATTCTTCCTGCTATGTATTAAGGTTCTCACATTATGAGTGTCTTGAGATTCGAAAAACCTGCCTTTGCTAGAAGGCAGCTCTCACAGACTTTGGGAATGGAGACCAAAGTCATTAATGCATTTCTGGACTGACCAGAGCCTTGTCCATTACTTGCACATAAAATGAGTAATGGATATCCAGTTCAGTATGAAAGCAAAATATATAACTTGGGAGTAGAAGACAGTAGCACAGTCCCAAAACATGCATGTATTAGTGTCAACCGTATACTTAAACAAAATTACTCTCTGAAGTTTGTCACAGGCTACACTTGAACTATAAATATGACCAACTGTACATTTGGAGGATAACTGTAATTTGTTCATAGAGAAATTCAATTCTAACACTTTTTACTGCCAATTCATTTTGTTTGAAATGTAAATAAAAAATGGACACTATTGCAACATTGCACTGAAAGGCAGTTTCACCATTGTGGAAGAAAAAAAAGGAATAATTTACTAGAAAAATCACTCTATAGTTGAGCAAATGTTTTATTCAATTGCAAATAATTGCACTCCTGGCACAAATGGATGGGGAAAATGTCCTTTGAAAAAGTTACCTTTCCTAGCAAATTGTTACAATTTTTAAACTTTCAGAGAATCTTGTTTATATTTCTGGAATATTCCTGATTTAAACATTATTGCACTCAAATTTTATAGTAATATATCCGTTCTCAGGGACAAGGGAAAATATGCCTTTTAGTATATGAACATTAAAATCTTACCTCCAGTATCTGTCAGCTACGAAGAAGTATGTTTTTCCTGTGGTTTCATCACTGTAAGCGGCATTAACTCTTTTGACAGTCTTTGGGAACCCCAGACGGTAGATTGGTTTAGGGTAACCAGGTGCAATGTCATATCCCCTGAGAACCCAATATTTATCCTCTGAAAAATATAAGCACATTTCATTTGGTTTTGCTATTTATAAAAAGCATTTAATTGTGTATTAGATAAGGAGCTGTAGACATCAGTATTATTTCTTTCCATTTATTACTTTAGAAAATGGTTCTAATTCTTACATTGGAACTAAATCATGAAGATAATGGAAATATCTTTTATTTTTCATGAGTAAAACATTAGAATCATAAGATGTATGGATAGTATTTTCCCCACTTTTTTTTTTCAAATGAATGTAAAGTATTTGTCTAGGTAACAACCTGAGGAGGGCTGGAGATTGATGAGCTAGTCCACTCATATTAGTCTGGGATACTGAATTTATAAGATTCCTATAATATTATTTGATTTTAGAGCCATACAGTATTTTGAAAACTAGATAATGTGTGTTAAATTAAACTATTAAGAAGGGCATATGTCTAATAAAAATGCTTTGTAATTTTAGATACTCATAAATGAAATATATTGTGTACTGTAATGTACCAAGTACTGTATATGTTCATAATGACGTCGAGACATTTAACGCCTTTAAAGAAAAGGATCAGTTGTTTTCTTAATGACCAATTTTCCTCTCCCACTGTGCTTTTTTTTTTTTTTTTGTCAAAATATCACAAAATACTAATATCAGTAACAGTAGTGTACAAATGCCTGTATTTGCTAATTGGATTTGCCACATTTTCTTCTGCATAAAGTGACATATTTTAGAGATTAAGAGAAACAAGAAATGAAGAGAACTAGGTTCTCTGTTTCACTGATCTTCCTTTAAAAACAATTTGAACTTGTCCCTGCCCATCGCAGGGGGGTTGCAACTTGATGATCTCAATGTCCTTTCCACCCTTATTCTATGAATTCTGTAATTATGTAGTTTGCAAAGGAGCATAAAAACTGGTTAGAAAAGTAGAGGATTTCGGGTACCATTACCTTTAAAAAGTAAAACTTCATCCCTCTCAACATTTTCATAAGCAGCTTGAATTCCTGATGGTAACTTTGGCCAGAACAGTGAGATAAAATTGAGCTCTGTCTCTGTCCTTGTGGGATGTTTGCGCAGCATATATCTGGTTTAAACAAAATTTATGCAATTAAATAGTTACTTTCCAATCATAAGTACAAAATAATTATTAGGGCTCCTGGAGTATAACAGGGAGAGGTGGATACCTGGGTGGGAATATCCCCTCCACTGAATGTAAAGGAAATCTGAAGTAACCACACTGTCAATTTTAGCACCTTAGTTAAAATCAGGCAAAATTAATATAAGCCCTTCAATTTCTCTGTAGGACAAGCAGGCAAAGAGTTGTCTTCAGTAACCACCTAACAGATGTCTTTCTATATGACACAGCTTTCAGTTCTGTCCCTGCTCTTGTATTGGGGAATAGTGGAAAGGTTACAGTTTGGGAGCCATGAACACTTTGCTAAGGGATATATGAATGTTCTTGCTTTGCTATTAGGTGACTTACACTTAGAGGCAAATCAATTGCAACAGTGGCCACAGCAGCAGCAGAACTGTAAAACGGCCTATCTCCTTCACTGCTCTCGTCAGCAAGGGCTGTTGGGATTTATGATTTGAAATCTCTTGCTTTTTTAAATACATAGTGGTTTTCTAGTGACTCTCTTTCTACTACATTCCTTTCTCTTTGCACCACATTCTAAAGGGATAATTTTGCATCATGGCTTACAGATTTCTTTAAAACTATGGAATATTTTTATGAGATAATACATATGCGTATTATTCCAGTATCTGAAGGGGGCCTATAGGGATGCTGGGGAGGGACTCTTCATGAGGGACTGTAGTGATAGGACAAGGGGTAATGGGTTCAAACTTAAACAGGAAAAGTTTAGATTGGATATAAGGAAGAGGTTCTTTACTGTAAGGGTGGTGAGGCACTGGAATGGGTTGCCGTGGGAAGTTGTGAATGCTCCATTGCTGGTGGTGTTCAAGGCTGGGTTGGACCAAGCTTTGGGTGGCATGGTTTAGTGGGAGGTGTCCCTGCCCATGTTAGGGGAGTTGGAACTAGATGATCTTAAGGTCCTTTCCAGCCCTAACTATTCTACGATTCTATGATTCTCTTGTTACCTGCCCTTGAAGAATATTATTTCTCCACGTAGGGTAGTAATAGCATCAAATGTCAAATTTGGGTCACACGCTTGTGGAGTTATGGGTCCTGTTGGCTGCACAGCAGCATTTGACTGTCCTATAGGAAGAATATTTTATCTTTTAGTATGAAGAAATATAAAGACAGTGTTCAGAAGGTCTATGAGGACACTAAGAGCCCTCTTCCAGAAAATGAAAAGGCATATGGTTTTAAACTAAGGTCTGTCACTAGAAGTAGGGCTTTAACGTTGATAAAACCTGTCGTGTTCATCCTTTCTAAAATGAGTTTTTTGCAGGACTGGACTTCAGATGAGGTCAGCTCCCAGGAATTTTCCTTTTTGTCATTCATAGTTCAGCAACAATTAAACTTCATATTTGGTGGAATAAAAAAAATTTAAATATATTCTTATTATTGTTTACCAGTCTTCAGTTAGAAATGTTAAATAGAAATACTTTTTCTTACCATAGATGGCTTGAATACCATCAATGTCATCCTGAGGAAGAAGGAATTCACTGGGATCCGTGTAGGAGTAAGTTGGATACATCAGTGCTCCAGGATCATTTGAATGAGAAAGACCAAGCGAATGGCCAAGCTCATGGGCAATAACAATGAACAAATTGTATCCTGTAGGATAATAATCATATGAAACAAGGTAAGTCTATTTCAGTGTTCGTCACAGTTGATTAAGTGGGAAACACCTACGCATCCTCCCAAAATACATTACATGTACAAGGGAGGCTGTAAATAATGCTGTCAACATCACAACTCAAAAATATTGTAGCAGAACAGTTATATGAATGCTTAAAAAATGGCCAAGAAAAAAACTAGGACAAGCTCTGCTTTCTGCTGCTTTTTCTCACTTTCTGCCTGTGATCAGCCTCACCTGCTAAGCAACACATGAGTTAAGAGTTTACAAGGTAAAATATGTAAATGAATACAGTTACAAAGCCCTTACCTCTTCCATCTTTTGTCCAGGCTTCCTCCTCATCAAGGTGCACATCTCCACCAATACCTTCACCAGGCTGGAAAGCATGAGCCAGCTGCCCATTGGGGCCATCAAAAGGAGAGTTGTCACGGTGATCTAAAATGAAGAGGGAAAAAAATCACTCAGAATCCTAAATTACTCCTATGACTGCAGATGGCTACTTAATACATAAAGACATCAATATTACCTCTATAAGCAAAAGAGATCATTATGTCTGCTTCTTTGTCCACAACCTTCTGGAATGTCAGTGGGGTCACACTGCTCCAGACACTGAGAGCTTTTCGGATTGCTTCGTCTACATCAGCTCTTCTCATCTTTGGGGTGTAATTCAAAATCCTTCAAGGCAAACCCGACATAATGTATATTGTTAGGAATACAACATTTTAGCTGAAAAAATAGGAACTTGTGTAAAAATTGGAAATCTTAGATATATCTTTCATCAATGAAAATTAATAATGGCTTCATTTTAAATACTGCCTTCTAGAGTGTCTGTCTTCTTCCAGAAATCAGTTAACCACTCTAGATGTCCAAATATGGCATGATGTATTTACTTAGGAGCCCCCAGAGTTGGGATGCTAGACTTACATCTTTTTGAACCAGAAAATTAAATGTTACCTGTATGTCAGATTATTTCTTTTCCATTTGGGATTCCCTGCTGTGAACACGTATTGCCCTATATCAGGTACACCACATCTAGGTTTTTTCATAATCTCCAAAGTGTCAAGATCAGGTTTCCCAGTCACTTGTAGTCCAAAGAATGCCTGCATTTCCTTGAGCCTTGCAGTAAGGGGATTTTCACCCTTGTTTTTCAAATGAGGCTGGTGATCCCTTTGAAGATCGTAGAAATTCTGTAGATAATTCTGAATGAAAGTTTAAAAAAAAGATCACTGTGGTATATCAGTATTGTCTTCAGCCACACTTTAAAATTGATCTTAAACTATTCCCGTATAAACATGTCCGGCGTTTACCAGGAGCAAGAGCAGCACTTTTATTCCCAGGAATTTGTATGAGGAGTCAGATGCAACTTACAGCTTTCTGAAAGTTTTCTGAACTTCTTGCTTCACTTGTAGGAAAAAATATTTTGAAAATCTAATATTTGCTATTAATAATTAATTCCATATTTTTTTATGTTGTCTGGTGACTCCCACAACAAAATTTATGAAGAAAATTATAGCTGGTCTCACTCAAGAAAACAGATTGGCAGTAAGGCTCCACGCAGCCAGGACTTCCAACAAAGCAAGTGACTGCAACCAGTCAGCATTTGGCAAATCATGCCATTTATTTTTTGCTACTAAATATGATATCAGCAACTCAGGTCTTCCTACTAAATTTCAACAGTTTTGTCTCCAGTAAATAGTGTTGTGTCTATGTAAGAGTTTCTCACAGATGTCCTTTTTTACAAAGTATTCCACAAAAGATCTACTCAGCAAAAGGTTGAAATACATCTATGCTTCAGACAACCTTACCTCCTTACATTACTGAGACTAGTCATATCACAAGTTTCAAAGCACATTCTAAAATGTAAATTGCTGCTGAGTTTGACTATTTCTGCACAGCCACACACCCTTGCTGCTAGAATTCATGCTTTGGTAGTTTTACTGACAGCATCAAAAGTGAAGTTGTGTAATATACAGATTACTTTTGTGTAAATAAGTTCCACATAATTTTCATCTGTTTTCTAGACTGATAGAAAAATCTTTGTCTCTGCAAAATATCATGTTTTTAATTTCAAGCCATATTCTGTGACAAGAATTGCAGTTATAGTTATCTCTCAGACTGCCTTATGTTTAACTTAGAAATGCACTTAAAGATACTTACCTCCACAAGCTGTAGGGTTTTTCCTTCATCTTCTCCTTCTGGAGTCACAGGAAAAGCAGCAGAGATAGCCACATATAGCAACAGGATAAGCAAAAGGGTCTTCATCCTCGACTAAAGTTTTCTGCCACAGTTAACACTCTTGAGCTACTGAACACAATTCTCAGCTCTGTTTATATAGCTAATTCATAGATCAGTGACAGTCTGACTCATGTTGCATAATATCCTCTGATTAGCAAAAATGATGCATAATGGTTTCATCATCAGGTATTGACGCAATGTGTTTAACTAATGTTATTGTCTTTATTTTGCCTGAGCCTTCTGTTTTAGGCAATTTTATAGTGTGTTTATTAAATAAGGAAATGCTTTTCAGGTAAAACATGGTGCTACATTTCACAGGGGTTTTTTAATTCATTAATTTAGATTATTACTAGCACAAGGTCTTGACAAACTGGCAAAATGATAGGAAATAACATATGACAGTAATATAACAATATTGTATTATAATTAATAACTTTATGCTATAGACATGATACATCTGTTTTACTATTTAACAAAATATAGCATATTATGTCATATGTAATAATAAAATGTAAAAGATAGTAGGAAGAACTGAACTTATCTAGGAATAATCAGTATTTATGACAGCCCTCCAGGAGGGCTCTCATCAGCTAACTTAAAGTTGTTTCTAAAACAATCTTATAATGCTAGAAAAACTGAGTATAAAAATTCTTCAACATTTTTTTACTGATGCTAACAAAACTCAGTCATTTTCCTTCAATGCATAAACTGGGTTCCCATTTGCATGGGAAGTAAAATAATGTTTTTACTCTTGCCATAATGGTTAAGGTCTCAGCTGCATTAGGGTGTTTGGATCCAATCAGAGAGATGAGCTCTGTTTGAAAGGACTCCAGGAATTTCTGTGAGTCTGAAGTAGGAAGACTAAAGTAACTAAAGTAAGTAATTCTGTGACTCTGTGTTCACTGAAGGAAGAGTGAATAGAACCATGACAAATGGTGTTATGTATATGAAAGGTTGTTCCTAAAAGAGAAGCAGTCTCTGAGACTCTAGAATGGTCGTAAACAACAGTGATTAAGCTTAGGCATGAGGTTTAGTATTCAGCTGCCTGAGCATTAGTGCTATTTGAGGTGCCAAAGAGAATCCCACCTGGCCTCCAGCTGCCTTGGAACGATGCATAGCTCCTGTGTCATGTCAGCTAGTCCCAGGTGGATGACTCAAATATAGGCAAATGAATAATGAACTGGTATGAGTTTTAAGTGTTTCATCATGTAGATAAGTTATTTAAGTGTCTAAGCTCCCATTTTGGACAATGGATTCGACAGAGTGATTCAACTGACCATATGACTTGGACTTGAAGATGGGATGGATTGCTCTCTAATACTTCATTGACTGTATTGGATAGGTCTTTGCCAATGGTAAGAGGAATTTAAATACCCCAGGCACATATGGAAACCTGCAGTGCAGATCCCTGAATTGAGACAAACATTTTTTACTGGAAGGACAGCTAAGTACCAGAGGAGACAGTCTGAAATGCTGCATACTTGTTGATGCTGGAAGCTGTCAAGGGCATCTTTCAGAATGGTTTTTGGTAAAGTTCTTTTTGGAGGTAGAATGTCTACTTGGAAATCTTAAAAGGGAAAATGCAAATGTTAGGGATAAATACAAATATGTACCACTATATTTTTTCTGGTATATGGGCAAATTTTGCTCTGAAGGAGCTCAGTAGAGATTGAAAGGATAGAGCGTACCCTCAGCAAATTTGTTGATGATATAAAACTATGAAGAGTCACTGTTACATCAGGCTGTGCTGATAATCAGGAAGACCTGCGCAGGCTGGAGATCTGGATGGAGAGGAACCTAATGAAGTTCAGCAAAGGCAAGTGTAGGGCACTGCACCTAGGGAGGAACAACCCTAAGCAATACTGCAGGTTAGGGGTTGACCTGCTAGAAAGCAGCTCTACAAAGAAGCATTTGGGGGTGCTCATGGACAGCAAGCTAATCATGAATGAGCAATGTGCCCTTGTGGTCAAGTAGGCCAGTGGTACCCTGGGCTACATTAGGCAAAAAGCATTGCCAGCAGGTCAAGGGAAGTAATCCTCCCTCTCTGCTCTGCCCTGCTGGTGCCACATATGGAGTACTGTGTCCAATTCTGGGCTTCCCTGTACAAAATAAACCTGGAGCTCCTGGAACAAGTTCAGTGAAGGGATACTAGAATGATTAAGGGTCTGGAGCATCTCTTGTGTGAGGAAAGGCTGAGGGAACTGTGTCTATTCAGCCTAGAGATGAGAAGTCTCAGGGGGGATTTGATGAATGTACATAAGTATCTGAAGGGCGGGTGTCAAGATGTACAATGAGAGGGTGCCAGGTGGTAGGGCAAGAGGCAAAGGGAGCAAACTAAAACACAGAAAGTTCCACATGAGCATGAGGAAGAATTTCCTTATTGTGAGACTGACTGAGCATTGGAGTGCTCAGTTCCTTCCAACATCAACCCTTGTGTGATTCATTGTTGATTTTTCTTAATCCGTCTTGACTTTCGGATGTGAACAAAAAGAATCATGTGTTAAATACTTGTTAAAGTCTTTGTTGCAACTCACAACATCCTGAGATTTGTGAACTGTTACTTAACTTCTCTAACTCTGTCTCTAAAGTAGTGTATTTCCCTGTAAATATTTCTCCTTCATGTGTTTCTATAGTCTGTTTTTTATAGATCCTGATTCAATGTCTACATTTCTTTCTTCCTATTTTTTTCTTTTTCTTAAGGAATAGTTAACTCATCATTTCTTCTATCCTCTTTTCTTTAATTTTCTGAAGGCATCATAGGCATGTTTAAACACATATAGGAAGAGAAGAGGTGAAGATTAATCAAATGCATCTGATGGCTGAGATGGGAAAGATAGGAATTCATGTGTGGTGGCTTGCACAGAGAGGTTCTGCTGCTTTGCACAGTTCTGCAAGGGGTCTATGGCCAAATTTTAATGTGACCAAGAGGATATTGAGTCAGGCAAAGGATGAGAGGGGACATCTGGTTGTTTTCAAGGAAACTTTAAATAAATTACTTTCCCAGGCAGGAACAGAAAGTGGGAGCTGTTTATGCATCTGAAGAGTCATCAAGTGAAAAAACTTAGAATCAGGAAGAGGAAGAAGAAGCAGTGGCTTCTCCCTTCTTGGGAATTTCCACAGTGTTGGGCTGCAAAGTCACATTACATTTAACCATCTGCATCAGCTTTCCACTGTGTGTTCTTCGGCACATCTCCCTTGAATGAGGGAAGATGAGGTTTCATTCATCTGTTCTTCCCATGGTATGACAGCTAGCACATTGCCATCCTCGCCTTTTCGAGTACTTGCCTTCAGACAAAAAAAACTCAAAACCCAACAGAAGGAGATATGAATAAGCCAAATGAAACTGAGACTCTTCAAAATACATGAGAATTTTTATTAAGTGCCAACTGGTGTCTACACTATGCTTGTGGGAGCGTTGCTCTGCCCCTGCACCTGACTGGCCCAGTATGTCCTGGACTTTCATTTATAGCTATTTTCCAGGGCCAGGACTCTGTCCTGTGTGCAGAGGTGTGTGTCTGGGATCTCAGTGACAGCCCCTGGGATGGGACCAGAGGCTGGAGGCCCCTGTCTCTGTGGTGCTATGACTGAAGTGACAGGGGTGCATGCATGTCAATTGGGTATATATGTATGTGTGCAAGCATTCTAACTGAATGAGCCAATGTGAAGGGTAAGATGTTGGGAGCTGGATGTAAAAGTGGCCATAAGCCAGGGGTGAATACTGGAGAGACCAGGGTTCTGTGTGTTGGCCGTTGATGAATAACCACTAGGGAGGCTGTGGGAAGTAGGGTCAGTGGAGAAAGATCCTTATGTGTGTGTGCCTGAAGCAAGAGGGGACACCAGCACATCCCAGGGCATCAGCTGGATAGATAGGGTGTCAAAGCCTAGCTGCTGGGGATCCATAGTGTCTGTATGTGTGTGTGTACTTACGTGCGTGTATGTGTGTGTACATGTGCATACTTAGAATGGACCTGGGGGGATGGTGCAGCAACAGGTTCACCTCTATCAGATTGCCAGATTTGATCAGGTCTTAACACATTGGCCCTGACAGAAGTTTGCCCAAAATCTCCATGTAACCAATGGAAAGAAGGAAACTTTATGCTTACCTATCCCCAGTTGTTCTTCAGAGGCAGCTCTTGCCTGGATCAAAAGCATTAGTACCTCACACAGATTGCCAAGTAGTCCATCAGGTCTGGGACCTATCTGCTAAGTCACTGCTAAAACCAAACTGGGTGACTGAAGAAGAGGGGTTGACACTGTTGTTAAGAAAGGGCTAGCATTTTCAGGTTTTTTTCTGCTGTACACACAGACACTACAGGCTGGTGTCTCCCTGTATTAGCAATACATAGTAGACTGAAAAGGATTTCTAGGCAGAAGCATAAGAGAAGGCATATTTCCCCAGAAGAGCTTTCCAGCCTCAAACAATTTTTTGTGTCAGTGATTTCCATTTACTTTATACCTCACTTACCTGGGGCTTGCATCTGACTCTTCAGGATATTTCCCTTTTCCCCTAGTTATATCTGATAACAATTTAAAGTGTTCTAATGGCTTTCATACTTCTCTCTTTAAGGAGAAACTTCCACCCACACCCCTGACTAAGTAATGAAAAAAATAAATTCAAAGTGTGAATTGTAGTGGGATTCCCCTAAATCACTGCAGAGTTACTGTAGAAAAGGGAAGCTTATTTGGTAGTTCCATAATTAAAAAAAAAAAAGGAGTGCTTCATTATTCTGAGAATTGTTTTCTACTGTAATTTGTAACAATTACATTAGCAATCATTTTCTCAGCAGCAGGTGGCCTTACAAAGTACAATCATCGTTCTTGCGGGAGGTGCTTTTATGTCTATTCTGCTCTCTTATGCATATCTTAATCTCTTCATGTATTTCCAATCTATTTTGAAACAACAAAATAAAAATCTTTCTCCAAACCCAGAATGTCATCCTGAAACAAGCTGTTTTCCTTGGAGGATGTCACTTTTCATGCAAAGACTGAAGTGTCAAAGATATAAATCATGTTAGTGTGCAGCAAGTTTCATCTGGTTGCCAGATATTCACATGAAATTAGAGAATTCATTAGGAATTTTCTCTTAATGAGCCAAGTACACTTTAATACTGAGATGAGGAAACCAAAGGCAATCCTCCAAGTTAGATGTCTTAAAGTTTGCAAAAGCTCTTGGCTTAATGGCACCAAATGTTAAACATTTCCTTTATAGGAATGCTGTTTATAATGTTCCAAGGTAATGTCAGTTTATGAACCAGTTTTGTGCTGAGCACTGTTAGGAGCACAGAGGTACAGTTCAAGCCATGCCAAAGTCCGAAGTCCACCTTGATAGGGCTCAGGATGTCAGGTGCTGAATCAGTCCTAATTATTCTATTGTAGAAAAGCAATTTAACATGACAAGTCACAGAGTGGAGCAGTCCCTGAGTTACACCTCAGTGACTTGCACAGTCTCAGACATGGCATCATCAGTGATTTCAGTAAGAGGAGAAGAGAAGGAGTGCCACTTTCCATGCCAAACACCTGTTACAGGGAAACCAAATCACATTCTTCATTAGATACGTTGCTTGGGCTGGGAGCCTGCTCCACTGTGTCCCAGGAATGACTTCCTTGATGGTAGACAGACATTACAGGTCTAACCTTACTAGCTTGAAGTCCTTTGCTTCTAAATTTAGCGGTTGCCTTACAAGCTGTCCAGATGTAAAACTTACCCTGAAATAGGCAGCAAGAAGAGATCAATGTCTCCACAGTATGGATAAATGTGCATATGCTCTGGCACTCAGAGCCATTTGGGGCATACAAGGCTGCAGGCTCATGGCCCCCAGTCAGATGCACAGTGCCAACTCCAGCACATCTCAGACTGTTACTGTTTGTGGACCTGCAAGGGCAGTTGTCTTGCTGACATGCAGCAAACACAAACGAGCTGATAGAAGACCAGCCCGATGGCACTTCAAAGGCTGCCAGGGAATCACCTGGAAACAAAGTTTGCACCTTATCAGCTTTTATTATTTTCTCTGGAATAACAATGGGAGCTGAGAGATGCATCTTTGCAGTTCTGAGTGCCTTCAGCAGTTTTGAAAGCACAAATCTGCTGCTTCTGTCACCAGGAAAATGCTCTTTTCCCCCTGCATTTCCTTAACCCAAGCCAACATTTCACTACAAACAGTGCAAACAGTAGTGAAGTGAACTAATTATATATATATATATGATCTATCTCTTTTTTTCTGCCAGGACATATCAGTTACCTTTGTCCATTCTACTTAGTGGTAATTCTCTGATCTTCTATTTCTGCTTGTCCAAATCATTACACAATAGTTCTTTGATTCACTACCACAGCCCTACCTATTGCGATAACAGGTATGTAATCTAGCCAAGAGCAATATCAAAGTACATTTGTTCCTTCCAGGCAGGGTGTGTGAAACCAAGAAAACCAGTAAATGGTAAGAAAATGAACATACAAACCAAACTGTTTTTTTCCTGGGGTAGATAGTGTTGGGCCTTCCATGTTGGACCTCCTGGAATGTGTCTGATGGACATATTATGGAGTCCTTGCCAAACCAAAGGCAAAGAGATACATTCAGATGCTGGCAAAATGTCCTCCAACACGAGATGGTGATGAAATAAGAAAGACATTCAGAAATCAAAACATTGAAGAAAAAATAATGTTTCTGATCTGAATTCTAGAGCAAAAAGAGTCACATGATAAACTTCTTCCTTGTGAGGAAACTTTTGTCTTCACCCAATTTTCCATGAAAACAGGGTAGAAATTTTCTATAGCATGGAAAAATCTGATGTGTTTAGACAAATGGGAAAAAGATAACTGAAATGCTTGGTCTGAGTGTAACAAAATGAACATATCAAGTCAGAATCCAGGTCTCAAACTGTATCTCAGAAGAACACAGGGTATCATATACTTTAATGACCTATTCAGAAGCTGGTGAGGCTGATTTGTAAGTAATAACAGAGATTTCCAAAATAAGAACTGTAAAGCAAAAAAAGACACCAGCAACCAACACTAAACCAGCTAAATTATATTAAGACAGTAGCAAACTGTCAGTTAAGCTGTATTTAGCAAGCTGTACTTAGCTACACATCCAAGACTTCATATTCAACAGTAAGTATGATATCTGTGTTAGTGAAATATGAAGGAGTTTCAACTAATCAGAAGTCATCACAAACAAGGAAGAACTAGTCAGATGAGTATTTGTGAGCCAGAAAATTACAAAACAATCAATCATGAAAGGTCTAGCACAAGACAGCTTTGTTCTCAGAACTATGATACCATCTGAAAAAGTAGTACTAAGAAAAAAAAAAAAGATCAGGTGTGGAAGAGATCATCACATTTAAAATAACAGAATTAGCCACAATGGCAGTGCTCTGTAGGGCACAGATACTCTAGAGGAGGGTCAGCAGTGGGAACTACTGAGGAAAAACACTCAAACACAGGATTTTCTTAAGGAACTATAAATCTATAAAGTGTGAGCCAATCCATTTATGCACCTTTTTGACTTCTACTATTGCAGCTCAGACCATGGATGATTACGTGTTGCAGTTGTGAGACCACTCAGAAAAACCATACTGGAGACATGAATTAAAAACAGAATTAGAAATCAAGAATAACATGAGGTGAATAATTAGGACCAAATGGATAACAGTGATATATTTTCTACTAAATTCAATAGAACCATTCAAGTTAGAAGACCTGAATCTGCTTCACTGACCTTGGCAATATCAGACTACTAATTAGTAGGCCACTACTTTTTTTTTTTTTTTCTGGGGATACTGTGATTAAAACCAACAATTTTGACTCTAGTTCTACTTGGTCAGCAGTCTTGTTTTCCACCTCCATAGGAGGTTCTGACAGCAGTATTTGTCCTGCAAGACTGAGAATGCCATCATGTGTTCTGGACCTGAATAGAGTTTAGGTATAACTTTCTCAATGTCTAGATCCACCCTGGAGTTCCTCATTTAAGTAGCCCTGCTACCAGAGGTTTTAAAAATGCATCAGAAAAAAAGCTCCGGAAAGTATGCTGAAGTATTTCATTGCAATTGTACAATACAATTATATGTAAAATTACAGTTGCCTTATCCTGACAGGACCAGAGAAAATGGATGCAAGCTGAAACACAGGAGATTCTCTTTAAACATCAGGAAACACATTTTTACTGTTAGAGTGACCAAGCACTGACACAGATTGCCCAGTAAGGTGATGGAGTCTTCCTCTTTGGATAAATCCAAAAGTCATATCTCCAAAAGCCACCTACAGCCTTGACAACCAACTAGATGATTATGCTTGAGCAGGAGTTTTGAACCAGGTGACCTCCAGAGGTCCAGCCAACCTCAACCATTCTGTGGTTCTGTGATTCATGAAGAAGAGGAATCCAATAGAAGAACTACATCTTCTCTGGGTTACTTTTTTGGTTGGCTTTTTTTCCTTTTTTTCAGGGAAGGTGTCTGATGAAGTGGGGCAGTGGGTTCTGGGTGAGATTTGTACATGCATAAAATATACCTTATCTAAGACTTTAGATTTTGCTAGCTGTCCACCTGAATACTTATGTGCCCTGTAACATCATTGCCAAATGATGCCTGACTTCAAAAGCAGAGGTATTATTGTCAGCAGTACTGAATTGACAGGTGCTGTATATCTGTCTCACAGATCCAAAAAGCCACACATCCCTCAAGATGCTGGTCACGCTTCTTTTGATATAGGCTAGCATGCAGTTGGCTTTATGGCCTGCGAGCACACACTGACAGCTCATGCTCAGTTTCTTGTGAACCAACACTCCCAAGTCTTTCTCCACATTGCTCCTCTCAATCCACTTATCTCCCGGAGTTTATCCAGATATAAGCTGGTAGTTTTGATTATTGCTCAGAGACCTCCCTAAAGCACAAAACTATATAGATTTCCTTACAGATTTTTTCTTGTCCCAGTAGAAATATCTTGGATTTTCACTACAAACTGCATTTTCACAACAAGCTGCACTGCAAGTTCAGCAGTAGCATCAGCGGGGGAAAAACCTGTATTCCATTTCCTTTGAAATTCAGCATGGTTTGACCCTCAACTCAGTTCACAAGTCAGTACATTAGAGAATGTTTTCTAAAATAATAAAATCCTTTTGTGTCATCTGTACTCTTCTAGGAAGTTTCCAGAAGTTCTACAAGTTTGAAGTACTCAGTTGATTGTTAAACATATTATGATCACATTCTTACAGCCATGCCATATTCAAAAATGTAGGAGGAAAGTCAACAGGAAAATTTGGGTATACGGAGCAGAAGAGTTGTTTAACAGGCCTGTCAAACTGGCATTAAGGTTTATTCTGCCCCTCTAGCTCAGTTAGCATACCAGGTGTAAGTACACAGTGAGTAAAGAAAGTGCTCAAATTCCCAGTGTTTTAAATTCTTATTTTATTTAGCAGCCGTGGTAGAGTTCCACAAGACTCAAAGGTCTTTAACATCAGGAATTTAAGATCATTGAGTATGGAAACTTTTTGTTATAAAAGCCTCATGCACATTGGCATTTCACATGAAAAAAAAAAAAAAAAAACAAAAAAAAAACTCTGAAAGAATAATAATTTTATTTATTTTATTTTTCAGCATTTGCAGGTACTGGCATTGAAAATTCCTGTTCCATGGGACAAGATCCTACTCTTTGTGTCCTGATCAGAGAGTATAATTTGCATTCCACCTTACGTGGTCATCATTAAGTTATAGGTAAAAATCGATATTGGCTTCCATTCTAAATCTAGTTTCATCTTTTTGGTTTTTTTCTGTGTTAGGGACAGATCTGTAAAGGTTCAAGGAGTTCGGTACCAGTTGCTTTGAGCAACCTCCATTTCTGTGTCCTGTTGCTCTAAATGCTTTCAGCCACAGGAGACTGCTTTCTGTTGACTTTCGGTCAAGGCTGTACACATGAAACTGCAAAAATAATGAAGATACACCTAATCTATACCCTTGAGAAACTCAAAGTGAAAACAGAAATCCAAATGTTACAACTGGAATTAAAATAAGCATTTAGAGCAACGAGAGATTCCCTCATGTATCGCTCCTGGTTGATCTAAAGAGATGTGCATTTTTCTCAGGTCCTGTCTCCAGTCAGCCAGTTTCATGTTTATCCATAGGATACTGGGATGTAAGACAGCACAGGTGGCACTAGGTCAGGATGTCAAACACCTGAATTGATCCTGGTGTTTCTACATCACATTTAGTTGTCTGCACCCTCATGCTGAGCTCCACCTTGCTCTGCCCCAGCCCTGACAGCAAGCAGGAGGCCCTGTGGAGCTGGGGTGGAACAGAACAGTGAGGACCTGTGAGGTGACCGCAGC
>JASSUY010037997.1:0-43010 GCA_032466535.1 Forpus xanthops | reverse complement strand
GACAATCTGAGCTCCAGAGCCCCTAACCACCTCTCCCAGAGCTCTGTAGTCCTTCTTTATGTTCTCCAGGCTACTGCAATCTATATCAGTAGCACCCACATGGATCACTACAAGTGGGTAATAGTCAGTGGGACTGCCTAGAGCAGGCAGCTTCTCTGCAACATCCCTAATCTGAGCCCCTGATAGGCAACACACCTCCCTCGAGACCGGGTCTGGCTGGCAGACGGGTGCCTCTGTTCCTTTCAGAGCAGAGTCCCCTACTACTACGGCCCATCACTTTTTCCTGGCAGCACCAGTAGCAATCTTCTTTGCCAGTGCATCAGCCAGTTGTTCATGTTGCAGTTCCCTGTGGGAGTGTGGTTCCTCATCAGCCTCCTGCAGGACAGAAAAGTGGTTCTGGGAAGGAACAACAGATTTAGGAGGAAGCCCCTGGCTTTTAATTGTCCTCTTCCTCCTTTTTTTTTTTTTGTTGTTTTTTTTTTTCCAAACCACTGTTTGTGATTTTGTTATTAAACCATAAGCTGACACTGAAGGAATTTATGGGATGAAATTGGAATGAATGACTCGGCTCCATGGTGTTTGTGGCTCAGTGTTCAAGTGCAAGTCTTCGAATCTTTTACTGTTGTAGTTTGTATCAAAGCAATCACTGAAAGCTACTCACATTTATGATAATTTCTTTATAGACATATGATCTGGATTTTTTTAAACTCTCATTGATCTTCTTATACATCCAAATTTTGTTCATATCGAAGCTGATGGGAATTCTGCTCAAAAGAACAGCAGGATTCCAGTGAGATTTATGAATATGCTTGATGCTAAGTCTAGTAGAACGGAATGTAATGGAAGCATTTCCCAAATGGGACCTGGAATGAGTGTGGTGCAGGGAAATTCTGTTTGTAACACTTTTGTAGAGCAAAATCCTTTTGTTTTCTTCACTTCCTCTCAAGCACACTTCTAATTATTGCAAAATATATTCTGAGCAGTGTAATGAAAAGCTCTGTTTTACATGCTTCAAATTAGAGGGTAACTCCCATGGTACACCAGTTCTTGAATGTTCAGCCAATTTGCAAGTGTCCTGCTCTTATTAATGGCTGCACTACAGAAGCAGGCTATTTTCAGGTGCGTCCAAGAACTGCAACACCAGCATTGTGGTAGATATGCTTTAACTTTGACACCCAGCTTTTTAGTCTTGCATAGATCATTTTTAAAGGTGCCAAGGGTCAGTTTGGATTCCTGTGCTTTTTCATTTGCTGCCTGCCTCTGAGACCTATGCAGGCCTTAAGAAAATCCAGTGAGGCTGTGCATAGAACTGCAGTTTGTCTTGTCTCCATGCCATGTTTATAATTTCTGGTGTTTACAATGGAAAACCTCCAGGTAACAAATTTTTATGACAAAATAAGAAAAACTGATGCTCCACACAGATTATCTAATGCACCGGGCAGGGAGAAGGAGGGGAGAAAAGCAAGAAAAATGCAGAGAAAAAGGAAAAGTAAACAGCCTGACAAGAAGCTTCCTCTAATCTTAATCACTCTGGCAAAACCTGATCATCGTGGTTCTTGTTCACAGTGGTTCTTATTGCAGCACTACACCCTGCACGAGATCCCCAAGCTAGCTTGTAGTTAAGTGATCCCATACCAAGCAAGGGCCTCTCCTGTGCAGTGTAGTGCCTGGGGGTATCTCCCTGCCATTGAGTTGTGTGTATGATAGTGATGCCAAAAGCTAAATGCGTTTTTGGGAAGTATTACTTGCAGACATGAGCTGCTAGATGGTTTCAAAGCACCATACCCTTACACATTTCCTGCATCCCTGTCAAAATCAGAAAGAGACAAAAGGGGATGTGAACAGGTTGTGGGAGAACAGAAGAGGTGCTATTAGGGAAGGGGAAGTTGAGGTGAATATCCCACTGTATTACCAGTGCAGATGTGCCACTTGTGCAGTCACAAGTGTAAACCACATCATTTGGTCTAAACCACTTCTGGCAAGATAACCAAGAGATTATATATATATGAAAAACAGGTTATTGTACACAGTGACTTCCTGGATTGCAGTGAGCTTTTCTCCAGGCAAGAAGCTTTTGAGAAACAGTGCATGAATTGTCTTATTTACTCTCCTCTGTTTAAATATTTCCTTTTGTTTTCACAGGCAGATGCTGGCTGGATGCTTTGGAACTTGCCCTGCGTTGTTCCAGCCTCTTCAGGCTCAGTGCCTCCAAGCAGGGCAAGGATGGAGAAATGAACTGCTCGAGTGACTCTGCTCATGCGGGGCTCAACCACCTCTTGCACACAAGCACTATCTCAGACCACGAGTTCTTCCAGTAAGATGAGGCTATCACTTCTTAATGCGCAGAGAGGTTTTGCATGGCTCACACTTGGTGATTCCTTTAACTTCAGTATTGTCCTGCCAGAGTCCACTACGGCAACCTGTTTGAAAAACCAACCTGTATGTTCATCTCCTGCATCCACCACTAATATATGTGTTTGGTCATATGAGGTTGTTGTCACCTAATGCTTGAGCACACAAACTGGGGGGAACCTCAGTTGTGTTCTTGTGTGTATAAGCAATTTTATTCTGTCCCCTGCTTGGGCCAAAATGCTGTCTGGAAATGCTGGACTGAAAAATGGCTTGCCTAAGACTGCAGAATCTAACTACTAGAATAGACCTGTAGTTACACAGGCACAATCACTAGCAATGTCTGTTGGCTAGCAAATATGGCTGTGAATCTGATTTATTTTTTTAATAATGTGCTCTCATTTCTAATACTGCTGTGTGATGGTCAGCAGAGTATGCCCACTGCATCCTTAGTTTTATAATTACTTTTTCTCTCTCTACAGGAATTTTGAGTGGTTTTCGATTTCTTCCCATGACAATGCATCAGATAAAGTTTTACATGAGGGAAAAAGCCCCCACAGCCTTCTTTGTGTTCATATTCCTAGCATTACTGCAGCATTTTGGAAAAACTCTTATCAAAACTCTGTAAGCATTAAAACCCCCAGATCTTATGTGTTTCTTATAGCTAAATACGCAACTTAAAAAATCCTCTTGTATAGACACTTGGCCTTGGAGTGCAAACTGGAAGATGTGTCTATTCCTACCTCTGCTCATAGGAATTTGGCTCTTACAACTCATAGCAGTGCATCATTGCTTACACAGGTTTTAGGGTGGGAATTCTTTCAGTCTGCAAAGATGATCCCTTGCACAGAGGGACTTCACCTACAACAGCAGTGATCTGAGTCCTCTTCAGAGTGTTGAGGTCTCTCTGGTAACATGGGACCAAAGTGACGGCAGCATTTTGGTCTGCCCTGTGATCTCAGAGGCTCTGGTACTCCCAGCATGTGTTTTCCATTCCTGCTGTTTGATTTTCTAGCTACAGATTGAAGAGCAGTGGGAGAACAGAAGGAAATCTGATGTGTTACCAGGGTACGGGCCCTACTACTTGTGCAAATACTTCTATTGTTCTTGGGCTTCTTCCATAATACCTAACTTTCTAATTTCTTCCTGCTTAAGAGAGAGTTTCTTAGGACTGTGCTTGCTGTGATACTGAATCTAGGAATGCAGTGGACTTGTTTTTCAGCTAATTGATGTGTGTACAGAAGTCCAATACTAAAATTAAAATGGAACCTGTGGCACTGAGAACATTCAGGTAGACCCATGGCTACTGTAAGGAAGTGCATAAGATAGAGTTAAAACTGTGTTATTTATTCAAAATACAGTGTGTAAATGACACTTAAATAATGCCTCTTTTTCACCTCTTAGTTGTTCAACATTAAAGCCCTCTTCAACTATAGAGCTCAACAGGAGTACAGTGGCAGAGTTTTCAGGAGGACAGAATACCCGCAATTGAAGCCAGATTTTTCTGACAGGCTCAGATTTTAGCTGAGCCTGGTTCAAGCTGGGTGTTCAGCATCTGGTTGTCTGGACAATATACTCCCCGTTCTGTGTCCTACCACTGGATTTAATGTGTACCCTGACTTTCCCCAGTGCTAAAAGACCAGGGGACTTTGATGCTTGTGGGATGGAGAGACAATTTTCTGTCATCCTGATAGAATGAAGAACATTTAAGCAAACCCAAAACTGTACAAATGCTGAGCAAGGTGTTTTTGCATTGCCACTGACAGTAGGTTCCTCATAGGGATTCAGTCATTCTAATTAAATGCCTTCCCTACAGGGAACCTTACCAATTAAATTGGCATGCTGTTGTTAGGGGGCCAGTTAATTACATTTAACTCTATCTTCAAATTAGCCAAACTGCTCAGTCAAGAAAAGAAAAATAAAAGGGAGATGATGCATATTATAGGAAGAACAAAACCCAATGGAGCTGGCAAAGGCAAATCTTTCATTGAGCCAAAGTTTCATTTGTCTGCTGGCTGTTTTACTCCTTTCCTACTGGGAAAGAAGTCAAGATTATACAGTGATTTTAAAACCCATGTCTTTGGTAGGATATGAAAATGAAAGGGAGGGAATTGTATGAGTGAATCAAAAGCTAAAGTACTGTGTAAATCTGTGATTTTAGACAAGAGGCCTTTAGGACACCAAGCACTCTTTAATATGAAATAATGTTTCTTGTGGCTTGCATAACTTTTCTCCAGGAACTTTGCTGGTTAACTTGTTTGATAAGAGCCAAATAGATTTATTTGCTTTGCGCAGAAGAGCTGCATCAAGGCCAAAGAAGTCCTGATCACTGACTGAAGCTTCCAGGAATGCCCCTAGAGAATAAAGCACTGGTATAAGACAGCTCCAGTATGCTGAAACAGTAAATTAGCCATGAAAAATGCCAAGTTATTCATGTTCATAGTGGAAATCCAGTGCTGACTTTTAGCACTGTCATTCCATCCCAGCTTTTAAAGCCTGGTCCAAAGCCCATTGGAAGCCCCTAGGAGGCCATCACATTGATTTTAGTTCAAGCTCATGATGTGGATTTTGTTTTTAGCATATGATACATATTCGGTGATGATCCTGTTTGGAGGATTGTAAGAGCCTGCTCCACTTCAACATCTCAGTTTTGTTCCTCTGAATGAGAAACACCTGTTTTCCCTTTGGTTCCCTAGAGTGGCTCCTTGGCTCTGGATGTGTTAAGTGTTGCTTTGTTTGTGGCTGATGGGTACTCAGTGCATAGTTGAATGGGGATTCATGTTAATTTAATTCCCTCTTGAACTAAATCTGAAATCCTTAAAAAATAATGGGAGGAGCAGAAGAAACTAAGAAAGAGCCATTTGCTCCACTGAAACTTCAGATATTTCCTGCAGGTGAAGCAGGTGACACTGAATAACACTTGCTTTTCTTACAAATGTGAAATAGAAACAAGTGCTATTTCTCAGCCACAAACCTAAGCTTTGTAATGAACTGTTCTTTCAAACATTTTTACCCCATGGAGAAAACTTTCACTAGGTCAGGGAGCATAGAAATCACAAACACTTGTATTTAGCTGATCACTGAAAAATTAAGAAATAAATTAGCTATTTAAATGATCAGCTACTAATAATTTCCTGGACCTGCCATCCAGGAAGTATCTATGCTGAGGAATCATGGGATGATCTCTCTAAATAGCTCTCTCCTCACCGTTTTTCTCCTTTATTATATTAATTTCATGCATGTATTATCATCTGTGCTTCCAGTGTATTTGGTTATCAGTCATTGTACTTACTGGTTGCTAAAAAAAAGAAGTAGCATCCTGGTATTAGAACAATGAAGACACATAATGTCTGGTAGCAAATTATTAGTGCTAGAATATAGTGGTCATTAACAGTATGATTTATGATCTTCATTCTATCTTGCAGTAAAACTGTAAGTTAAAAAACCCTTGTCATTTATATATACACACACATAGACATTTATGCATACATACATATACAGCAAGCTGTAGACAACACTTTCAGAAGAACTCTAGAAACTTAGTTTCTCCAGAAACTGAGCTGTGACTGTCACAATGTGGCTTGCTTGGCCTGTTAAAAATCATGAACTTATTTCAGTGCATAGTTGGAAGTTGAGAACTTCTGAAAAGCTTGTGCCAGTTTTGTGTTCTGACTCATCTGATGTTTTTTTAAATCTGGATGTAACTAGCAATGCCTAACTATAATTTAAATAAAAAAATAAATAAAATAAAGGGGGGGGGGGGAATGACAAGGTGACAAGGTAAAAAATGGCCTGAGAAAAGGCCCATTGTGGAGAGGCTTCAAGCTTGATAATCAACATTCCCATGTACTGAGGAGAGAAATCCTGCACTGAGAGGGAGATGGACTATAGGAAGTAGTAACACTCTTCAAGATCCAGGTCCTGTTTAGATCCTCCGGAACTCCTTGCATAGCTGGAAATCTTCTCTTAATTGTTCTATCCAAGAGCAATTTTGCATGAGGACTTGGGTGAGGAATTTTCAGAAAAAGGCCAAACTGAGAAGGCCAGCACCTGAAAGCTAGGCAAGGCCATGAAAGAGGTAGTATGTGTGCAAAGACATGTATGAATAGGGAAAACTGAAGCTCATGCTAAATATCACTTGGTAAAACAGGCACTTAGTGAATACTTTTCAGCATCTGACCTCTGGCCCATGTAGTCATGTTTGCCATCTGCCATATGAACTGCATCTGTTTTATCAAATGGAGATTCTATATGCTACTTGAAAGAGAAATTTTGGCTTTCTCCTCATTTTTTAAAGCCTGGATCACTAGGCATGAAACTTGCTACACCTTTCACACTTTCCCTTGGATGCTATTATAATCTGTGTATTCTTCTGATGTGTGATTGTCAAGTCAATGCTTTCAAATCAGTTCCTCCCAACAGCATTATCTAGGGAAAGCACATTCCCCAGGTTAGTTCATGTCCATGTCTGTGTGAAAATACTTTATTATATTGATTTTTAAATTACCCTTTTTTAGTGCAGGGCTGACTTAGAGCTGTTGAAATAAAGTAGCAGTAGTACTGGAAAAAAAAATGTATCTTAAAATGTCGTATTTTTCCCATATGCTACAATCCACTGATTTGCTTTGATAAAGGGAAAAGATCTCTCATGATTGACACTTCAGTTCTCTAATCAGTAGTGTACAGCTGTTAGTGTGTGCTCTGTATCTCTCTGGTGTGTAGGCTCCAATCCAGAGCCAGTGGCAATTCTGCAAAAGGGTCAAGTGGAGCTATCTGGCACATTTTGTGAAGTGCAGTTTGGAGGGAAGAATTTTGATGGAAAATATCTTACTGTTTGCATGACAAAAACCATGCAGGAAATCAATGTCTTACACTCTCCTGGGAGGTACCTCCTATTTTTAGGGGGTGTTTTTACCTTCTCTAAAAGGCCTTAGTAATCTGGCTTTATAGATCAAACTGAAGCAAGCAATGAACTGTGTGTTGCAGTTTGAATGAATCAGCCCTGGAGAACCACCACCATTTGGAAAATGATGCTTTTTCGGACAAGTCTGAGAGAGACAACGTAGAGGAGTCAGAGAATGAAATGCATGAGAACAGCCGGAAGACAAATGAAAGTGAGAGCGATCAGTCAGAAACCCATGGAGAGGTCTCTCCGGGAAGGAAAGGGACGACTTATATTGAACAGATCTATGAGGAATTTGGGGAGGTAAGAAAAAAAAAGAAGTATTTTTATCATCGCCTCTTTCTCTTAAAATGTCTGTGTTCATAGTATTCGTGTATTTGTCATTCAGACTTTTAGGTGCTTGGCAGTTAAGAACCAACTTTGTGAGTTCCAGTGTTTTACAGATAAAGCAGTGCACAGTTTTCTGCTAAATTATGTTGAATAATCATGTGCTCTAATAATTATGCATTATGAACAGCAGCTCTGCTACTGTGCTTTGGCATGTTTCCAGTATCAGCGATTGCTTTAACCAGTTACTGCATTAAAGACCCCCACAGCATTGGCACAGTGCCTTATGGAGCCAGGCGGAGGAAGAATTATTATTCTGGGCATGTGTGCTAGCCAATTAGGATGCTCAGTCCTTGCATGATACAAAATATGATACTTCACTTTTTTTTATTATGCATGGAACATCCTTTTTGTGTGTTATAGTGGAGCATTTGAGACACTTGATTTCTAAATGACGGTTTCTTGTAGGAAGGCCATTTCTCATGTCATTTAACAGCAGGAGGAGGTATTTCTGTTCCACGTAAGAGCCTTTGTTAGCTGAATGCTACTGTGACCTCTGAGGAAGGCAGCAGTACAGAGCTGGGGGGATCCAAGTGTGCTGGGTGAGAATCAGTTTGAACAGGCAGCGGAGGAGCTCTGCTGCAATGATGGGAGAACTGAGCACTCCCTTGCTTATTGCTTTGAACAAGTCAGCTGAAGTCTTGCTGATGCTTCAAAGAAAATTATTTTGCTGGAAAGCTGTTTCTTCTTAAAAATCATAGAATCATTTAGGATGGAAAAGACCCTTAAGATCATTGACTCCAACTGTAAACCCAACACTGTCAAGTCCACCACTGGACTGTGTTCCTAAGTGCCACATCTACACAGCTTTTAAATACCTCCAGGGATGGTGACTCAACACTTCGCTGGGCAGCCTGATCAAGTGCTCAACAACCCATTCAATGAAGAAATTTTTCGTAATACCCCATCTGACCCCCTCCTGCCACAACTTGGGGCTGTTTCCTCTCATCCTATTGCTAGGGGGAGAAAAGATACTGACAGCTGCCTTGCTATATCCTCCTTTCAGGTAGCTGTAGAAAGTGATAAGGTTTCCTGTCAGCTTCTTTTTCTCCAGACTAAACAACCCCAGTTCCCTCAGATTCTCCTCATAAGACTTGTGCTGTAAACCCTTTCTTCTTTCAGTGGTTTCCTGAAAGTGTAAAATTAATATTGAGGAAACAAATATAGTTAAATATATCCTAATTACACTCTGTGTTTCACTGAGTGATAAAATATTGAGGTTGAGTAGGTGTCCCACACAGATTATATTACTGCTGTTTGTTTCTCTACATACTTCTTGTAATAGGACAACCTACAAAAGATTGTCTCTGCCATACCACCTCGCAGAGGTGCAGGAAGAGTTCAGTTTTGTCTCCTCCTTTCCACAGCCCAACCACCCCCAAGAACAGCAGTTTGTGGTCTGGAGACGCCAATGCAGGTAGCATATATTTGCTGCCATTTCAGATGTCACATGTGAGGTGTAAGCTCCTGCTCTAGAAATTGTGCTTGTAAAGAGAACTGTTGCCTACAGAGACAAAAAAACACAGCCAACCAACCAAAATCCTCCTCTTCTGTGCATCTCTCCCCTCAAATCCCGCCCCAGACACACAGAAAATGGTAACTGGGTCCAAACAGGATTTTGAATATAGCTGAACAACTAACAGCAGCAAAATGAAGGCAAACTTTATTTCTATCAGCTGCTTATTATGAAATGGCCTTTTGCCACATGACACACTTGTCCTGGAAGCATTGGCAGGGCATGCTGAAACTTGGTGCTTGAATAAGCCTTACTGGAAGCACGGATGTGTGTATGTGGGTGTGTTAGTGAGGGATCTCTTAGTTCTACATTAAAAAATGTGGTATAAACCAAAAGGAAAGGACTGCATTTCTGTTGTAGAGTGACTCTTTGTATAGCATAAAATAAGGCTAGCCATGATGTGGCTGCTCAGGGAGAGGTAACATCCAGTGTGGTCTTTCAAAAAGAACTGCCATGTTGCCTTGGCAATTAGGTGTTATATTAGATTTCTGTTGTTGGCCAAGAGATAAGGCTATCATCAGCTGGGACACACAGATAGGACTGGTTGTTGAGTCTTATGTCACTGGTGGCAATAACATAAAGAAAAGTAGGTTGTATACAATGACATAATTTACTGTCAGCAATAGGCGGAGATGTATCAAGGTAAGCACATGCCAATTAATAACAACTAATAACTAATAACTGAAGTTGATCTTCAGTTTAAGAGGATCAACTGTTTCCTTAAACTGAAACTGCTGCCCCTCAGTCTGCGTCTGCAGTTCAGATTTGACAGGACAAAGGCCACAGATGCAGACTATCACTGTTAGATTTTCAGGTTCACTTTGAAAGTTCATTTGAAAAGTGTGCACGTACTACATGCCTCCATATGTGGTTGAGAGGTGCATTCTTATGCACCTGATGTTCCAGTTTTGCCTTGTTTGCAGTAGGAATGTAAAGGCAGAGTCAGGTGTCAGAAGGACCTTGAGATTGTGAAAGTTGGTCTAGAATATAAAAAAGACACCTCCTTCGTAGCTGGAGTAATAAACAAAAATGCCTTCTGTTTCCACATTTCCAAGCTTTTAGTGCTAGGAAGTTATAAAAAGGGCTATTGAGGGTGAGATATTGAGGGGAAAGCAAACTAGAGATCACTGGGAGTTGTTCTCATCCTCCTGCACCTTCTTCTCCTTCCCTTTTCATTCATCCCTTCTGCAGTGATTCTTTCTGTGTAACACTCTGTACAGCAATTTCACCATGGCATTAATTAATATTGCAAATACAGGCACACTTGAGAACCTGGATAAATAATGGAAGTTATAATAGGCCCGTATGTGTTGTAAGCCCTAGCTCATGCTGTGCATTACATTCTTTAAGAGTTTCCATTTCTTCTTGGAGTTTCAAACTGTGTGCTACACCAGCCTGCTACAGAAAGAATAGTGTGATAATGGGAAAACAATGTAATGGAAATATTTGTTCCTCAAATTTGAAATTCCCCTCAGCCTGCAAGCTGGACTCAGTGTGTTTCTGCACGACTAGTAAAAAGGTTGACTGAGAGCCAAAAAGTGGTGCTGGGAATGCTCAGGTGGTGAAAACAAGTGTTTAATGATTTACACCATCTGCGAATACTATGGGGCTATGCTATGTGTCCTCTCCCAGACCAAAGTCCATTCCAGAAGTGCATCTGTGCCCCTTTGCTCATATAAATGTCTTCTCTAAAACCAGTGGAAAGCTTAAGAATTCTCTTTCACTGTTAAATTATGATTCCTAGAATGCATTAAAATGCATTCATGTCTGAAAATTTAGTTCTATTTTCTTTCTCCAGTGGCCTGAAAGGCACATTCCCCCATGTTATACATTATGTAGTCACACTGAATCCATAGGAACTACAGAATTATAGATGAAACCCAACAGAATCCCTGGCATTTTTCACTGTTACCTGCACTTCTGTGCAGCATTGTGGGGTGCTGCAATTTTGTACATGTTGCAGGCCTTTACTTGCACGTATGTTATCAGTTTGTCTCATTTGGAACTTGGAGCCCTGCTTCTGTTCTTTGTTGATTTTTCCATTGATTTTCCATTTTTTGTTGATTTTTCTACACATATAATCGTAAGTCTTACAGTCTCTCATTTGCTGAGCATGGGCCTGAGGGGAGCTTTTTGTATGCATCCCACCAGGCCACAGGGATGCTGTAATAGCCTTGAGCACATCCACACCTCTTGAGGGACTGCAGTGCAGACTCCTGTTGGTTAATGTCAGTCCAGGTGTGTGGAGCTAATAGCTCAGGAAGAGCATAGTGGAGGTGTGCTCACTGCCTTGTGCCAGCTCTCACAGAGGCCCAAGGCTTTCTCTACCTCTCACTTGAGTGCTTTGGAGATTCTTTTCTCCTGGGAGAGAGCTGAAATTCTTTGTAGTAGTGTAGCTGAGCATCCACCCCTGTACCAAGGCCTATGCCTGGATGAGCTTGGATCCCACAGATAAATGTACCTGAAAGAAGAGGTTTTCCTGTTTCTGCCCTGAACTTCCCTTTTCCTATTGTAGACAGGTGAATCATCTCAAACAGAAACCGTCTCTGAGGAGAACAAGAGCCTGATGTGGATCCTGCTGAAGCAGCTGCGGCCAGGCATGGACCTGTCACGGGTAGTGCTGCCCACCTTCATCCTGGAGCCACGCTCGTTCCTTAACAAACTCTCTGATTACTACTACCATGCTGACCTGCTTTCCCAGTAAGCAGCATGCAGCGTGCTCAACATGGACATTTTTCTTGTAATTGTGAATATATGTTATGGTGTTCGCTTGGTGCTGGCTGGGGTGCATTTGTTTGCTTGAAAGGCTCTCAAATAATACCTACGTCACTGGATTCAGTGTAAATCAAGCCAGGCACCAGCTGCGGTGATCTTTTAAAAATAGGCTGCTGCATGTAAGGGGCAATGAAAATGGTTAAACTGTGGACAAAACTACCTTTGCACATACACGTTTGCTGACATTGGCTGGAACTGATTGGAATTCAGCTCATGCCTTTGACCACCTTGTGACAGAGCTGTGCCACCTTCTGGTCGACTGATGTGCAGAGGATAATAGAGCAAACAGAATTGTTAAGCACTTCTGCCCCCAAAGCAGCATAATTATGTTGGTTGGCAAATAAATAAGAAACATCTTTTAACACTATTGATGAGTGAACCTGCTGGGAGCAGCAGTGTAGAAAACAGAAAATGTTATACTTGCAGATAGGAAGAACCAGCCTTCTCAATGAATATTGAATATTACACACACTGGTTCTGTATTTTAAAAGCGGTGTGCAACATTCAAATAGCAGCACTGGTTACTCATATTTGTTCTACTGCCTCTGGGTAATTGTAGAATGGTGGTATTTTCAAGCTGTGTGGCATTTGTAACATCTGAAGTTAAGGAAATTGTTCTCCTCAGTGCTAAGAACTAAGAAAATTTCAAGAGCTTTGGAGATTTTGTTAAATAAAGCTCTTTGTGGTAGGGATGATCCTTTTAAGTGGATTTTGCAAGGTTAGTTTTCAAATCTGAATTGATGATTGGAAATGTTAATTTCCAAATGTTTACTAAGAAAATGGTTGTTTCTGTTTACTTTCCATGTTATCTTTGAGTAGGGAGGGGTTGGATGAGATGACCTTGAAAAGTCCCTTCCAACCTAAATTATTGTACAAAATCTCGAAGTACTGAAAAAGACCATGTAGCAAGCATGTCAGCTTTAAAGATCTTCTAGGAAAAGGGATACAAAGAAAAATAAATTGTCTTTGATAGTGGGAGGTGTCCCTGCCCTTGGCAGGGGGGTTGGAACTAGATGATCTTAATGTCCTTTCCAACCCTAACTATTCTATGATTCTATGATTTTGGTGGCATAAGTGTTGTTTTTATGACTCACAATGTACTATTGGCTGTAACTAAATGCTAGTGTGAGTAGCAGTCCCACATTAACATATATGAATATCTCATCAAACCGGATACACTCCAGAAATTTTGTCAGGCTTTTGGCAAGAGCACACAGCTGGGGTTGCTACTTTTTAAGCTGGCAGATACCTTTTCTGGCAGCAGCACAGAATTTACTTCCCTTTAATACTGAGGAAATACTACTGGAATTAATGTTATTATACTGGTATGACATGAGTGTGATGTGTGAACAATATAAGGAACATTTTATGTTCTGTCCTCCAGGGCTGTCCTTGAAGATGATCCATACAGTCGAATGAAGCAAGTTTTGAGGTGGTATCTGTCCGGCTTCTATAAGAAGCCAAAGGTAAAAGAAGGAATTAAGTTGGGGTTCCAAAAGGCACTGATGTATTCTGCTATATCTGTGTATTTCTTTATTGCCTCTCCTTTGACACTTTACCTCTTCTGTTGTTGAGAAGACTTTAACCATTACTTTTAATACTGAAGTTGCATTTGGTTTCAGAGTAGACGCTGAGTGCAAAATAGCATTGATCAAAGGCTCTGACCTTTTCACTGGACAGTTACAAGTGAAAACTAGTCATCAGCAAGTACCATGTTCTCAGATGCAAGATTTTTCCCTTTGCGCAAAGCACATTCCTTTCTTTTTCTCAGGCCTATTAGTACTGTAGTGCCATGTTTCCACATTATTACTTCTGCTACCATATGCAGCAGGTACATACCAAAGTTTGATCATCTTGTAAACCTTTGGTCAGACAGTATTGAATATTAACTTGGTGAGAATAGCAGATGAACCCATGGCTCAGATTAAAAGATTAGATTAAGAGGATATATATAATTGGTTTTTCAGTTTTTATTCTTGTGATAGACTTAGTTTAAAACATCAGGGGAGAAATAATTACACTGTTTTGTTACCATCTCTGTAGAGTTGGATTGCAAATCTTCATTTGTAGCAGGTTTTATTTGCTTTGTTTTTCAGGGGATAAAAAAGCCATACAACCCTATTCTGGGAGAGACATTTCGTTGCTGTTGGTTTCACCCTCAGACGAACAGTCATACGTTTTACATCGCAGAACAGGTAAATTGCTTTATTTGGATGCTCAGGTGTTGCAGGCAGCAGCCTGCTTGCACGCCCATGTGTAGGAACATGCTCCTCATCTTGCCTAGGAGAGAAACTTGGAGTTTTGTGTAAGCATCCAGAGTGGGACATCGTGTAAACCAGCTACTAGTCTTTTTTCTTTTTAGGTTGACAGGTATCATACAAGCTTTGGTGGGCACTCAAGACTGTAAAAACAAGTCTCCCCTATATAACATTAGTCTCTTCAATAAAGACCTTTTCCATTGGATTCTGCCCTACTCTTTTCTTATTTTTAATAAAGCATGGTTTGTGTTGCCTCCATCAAAAGTGGCATAAAACACATAACCAGATTCTACCCTCCTTTATTGCTAAACATTTTATAATGATTTTAATAAGAGTGCATTAAGAATTTATCTCTGTGTCTTAGGGGACAAATGAAGGGCAAAGCTCACGAGTAATCTGGTCTGACAAAATTTAGTTTGAGATTTACAGTGTTAATAAAGGGATCTGAGGACCATCTGGACTTTGGTATACAGACTCTCTGTTTCACATGTATTTTTTTCCTGTTTAATCAGAGGATTTTTATTTTGCCTTACTTTATTTCAGCCATAGCATCCATTTTATTAAAGTTATTCAAATGCTGCCAAAAAGTCCTGCACTGTCATGTATTGTGTTGAAAATCTGACAGTGTGTCTGTTCACCTAAAGTGATCTCAAATGCATGAGAACAAGAAAATACAGGACAGGGAAGAAAGTTTGCTTATATAATGTTCTCATATATAATATTCCCTCTTTAACAGTGAGGTTAAAGGTATGGCTTAGAGAACACTGGTCAGTCCTATGTCCTCTGTTTCACATTATGCCTAGGGCATGTGTGAGGCTATGTATGCACCCACTGCTCTGCTTAGCCTGTAAAGACTGTTGTAAATGTCTATGCCCATTTTTCTTTTAGGTCTCCCATCATCCACCAGTGTCAGCTTTTCATGTCAGCAATAGGAAGGACGGATTCTGCATAACTGGCAGCATTCTAGCTAGGTCCAAGTTTTATGGTAAGGCATTAAGCCTAGGCATCTTCCAGGTAGTATCATGGCATTGGTTTTGGTTTGTCTTTCAAACACTCCTGAGTGTGCTGGGAGCTAAGAACAAAGAAATGTGTAAGAGATCAACCACTGTAATTGCTTGTCTTGGCTCTTCTGGTTTTTCCCAGTTTCTGCCATTTCAGTGGGAGATCACACTGATATTAAATAAATGAATAATTGGATAAAAAAAAAATCAAATAGCTTTAAAAACCTGGTTTTCAGAAAACAAATGTTCCTGAAAATGTATGGGCAACTAGTTGTCAGATTGCTTTGCGTATGTTCATGGATGAGTCATTTTATAGCTATCTGATGATCCAACTGACTTTTGCAAGCATCTCTGTATAAATATTACAATCTATCTAGCTCCCAGATTTCTGACAGTTGAACCCTAGAGCTTCAAAATGTCCTGGAAGCTCCTCATCTCAATGGAGGCAGCACAGCTGCAGGCCATGAAACGTTGCTATTTGAAATAGATTTTTTGTTTAGACAAACACCTCTTCAGTACTATTCTCTGGTAACTGTATTTGCTGAAACACTTGTAAATTGTCATTGCTGTCCTGGCAATTTTATTTGCTATATGCGATTGTCGTGGTACAACACACAATCAGAAAAGCCATGAGCACAAAGGGACCTGAAAAACTTCTAAGCACTGGAATTGTTATATGTATCCCACTAATGACTTATTTAATCTATTGGCCTTTCTGCAGTAGGGGTTAAATGACAGAAAAAATACGAGCCATAGAGCAGAGAGTTTATTAGAACTGCCTGCCTCCAACAATAAATGATTTGTAGTGTCCTGAAGAATTAGCATTTCGTATCTGTTCTTTCATCACCTACATTTAAAAGGAAATGTTTACCTAAAATAAGATGGGTGACTAACTGAAAAATGCATTTTTTAATAGATATGTAATTGTCCTTTTAAATTCTAGGAAACTCACTTTCTGCACTGTTGGATGGGAAAGCAAAGCTTATGTTTCTAAACAGGGGAGAAGATTATATAATTACTATGCCATACGCCCACTGTAAAGGTAAGTTATGAACGTACAAATAGGAAGCAAACAGAAAGAATAATATAATGGTATCTTATTGACTAACATTGCACTGCCTCTCTTCTTCCCTCTCAAACACCGGACACCACTGGGACTGGTAATCCCAGGAAGCAGTTGCTCCACATGAGTCATAGTGCTCAGCAGAAGACTGGTGATCCTCATTGAAGTCTTTTTGATTTGTCTGTGCAGAGCTGAGGACAGAATTAGGCCCACCTAAATTGGTTTTAACACTGTGAAAAACACAAATATACTGCATATATGCACTGCAGATAAAGTGAAGATGGAAAGAATATGAGGACATTTTTAACCTTTTGAGGATAGAAAGGTTTTCTAATGTTAACGCTAAAATTCTTTCATATATTTTTTTGGCCTTTGGAGAGTAAAGGCAATTCCTGTCTTCTCTTCTGATTTCTTTATTACTCTAATAATGCTATTCCTCAGTGTATGAGCTGGCTCAGTGAGGCTGAGTTACCATGCAGCTTTGCTCTGTTGGGCTGAGTGTGCACTGAGACTAGGGAGTGGCTGTGATTCACTGCTGTCACTTCGCCTGTCTCCTTAGGAAGTTAAGTGCTGATGGCATTTCAACCACAATGATAAAATCACTCCTTGAGCATTTTGATCCAATTTCAGTTTTTGAGTAGTTTTTATTTTGGCATGTTGACCTCTAAGTTAATATTTGTGGAGGCACTAACTAACTGAAAACAGTGGCTTCTGTAAATCACTCCCTCTGTGAACTAGTCCTGTGCACAAATCTTTTTCTTGCCAGCTTTTTTTGTACTGGTAATAACCATTTGAGAAGATGACAAACATATGTAAAGAGGGGTCCCCTACATGACCGGTAGTCTTCCAGATTCTTCTGAATCCTGTTACAACTCCTCCCTGCCCCATCCACCCTGTGTGAAGCAACTAGGTCTATTTAAACACTGGTATAATTAAAGTGGTTGCGCACAACTTTCCTTATTTTTGTTTTCCCACTTTCAGCTTACCACAGACACATTATCAACCCCTGTGAGTCAAGCTACTTCCTAGCTGGTGTAATAAATGGAGACCATGGACCTGGGGGAGGTTTCTTCATGCTTTTAGTAAAGAGACATTTCCTAGAAACGTTGGTTTCTGTCTTTTTAAAACTTCAAGCAAAGTAGGAAATTTCACAGCATGTCAGTGAGAGCCACTGTGAGTTGAGAAAGCAGATTGCTTCCATCAGAGCCTCTCTTACGTCTCATTTTTCCCTGTCAGGACTTTTATATGGTACCATGACAATGGAGCTTGGAGGGAAAGTTACCATCGACTGTGAGAAAACTAACCACAGGGCAGAACTGGAATTCAAGCTAAAGGTAAGAGACATGCTGGCCCCAATTTTGAGTGCGTCTCAGGTTTGCCCCTGCTCTCCAGGCAAGGTCTGATCTTACATGCCACTTATGTACCAGCAATGCATGCATGCACCATGGGGGGGCGTACCAGAGAGGAGGCATCATCCTGCAGTCGATTTTGTCGAGCACAACCGGTTAGAACCCGGGCAGCCCAAGTTTTGACGGACTTCTTCACTACCAGCCAGCTGACTACTGGCCAAACTCTGTTCTGGATGTTTGGCAATCACAGTGTGACTTCTGTTTAGGAAGGTGCAATTATTTTACGTGGCTTTCACACTGACAAGCTACACTGTCATTGCCTTTTTACTAACCCGATCAAGAAGCTGTTCTCTCCCCTAGAAAGCCTGGTGATGTAAATCTATGGTATGCAGACAAAATGGAGACATCTTTAAGCATTCCTTTAGTTATATGTATTAAAATTTGGGAGGAAAAGTGATGATCTGTAATTTTTATAGTACAGTTAACTTGCTTTTTAAGGAGCATCCATTTCTTTTTTGTTCCAACAAATAATTCCTTGCCTGAGCATAAAATAAAAGATGGAAGAGCTGAAAATGTGCAGGACTTGAAAGCTGGAGTCTTAGCCAATTCCAATGTGAGAGATTACTAGCATTAGGGGAGTCTTCTGCAGACTTTTGTCTGTTTATCTGTTTTTCTGGGGGCAGCAATAATTTTCTGTTTTTATTTGCCCTTCCAAAGTGAACTGTTGCCTCATGTACATTCCTTGACATTTGCATATACTTGTCTTTAAAGCCTATTCTTCCCATAGACCTGATGTATTGTGTTGGGGCCAGTGGAGTATTTTCCTGACTTCAGTCAGTGTCATCTCAAGCCTACAAACACTTTGGGGCTTAAAATGCAGACCCTTCTTTTCCAGCTTGAAAACAATACACTTAGTTCCAACATGACCTAGAAAGGTCCCTGTTGGCTTAGCTATGTGCATGGCTTTGGATAGGTCTTAGCCACCTTTTTTAGGAGAATAATGAGAAGTTAAATGAAAACCTCATAACTTTGTTATTAATTTGGATATGTACCCATTCTTAGCTGGATTGGATACCTTGATCCTTGAGATACTCTTTTTTTTTCCATGGGTGTGCTGGGAAATTTGGTTTTATATTGTTATTAAAAAAAAAAAAAAAAAGGTACCTCTGCACAAACATTGTTGAAAAGTAACTGCGAAAATGTCTGAAAAAAGGTTGTGTGGTCTGAATAGAAGAGCTGGTCACTCTATCACTGCTGTTTCCTGTGTTTGGCAGGAGGAGGTGAGGGGAATTTTCTATTGTTCTGGGAATCTTTTCCCTGACTCTGGAAATACCCTTTTTGGGCTTTTGTTTGCTGCTGACAAAAGTTTTTTCACACTGGAACCTTCAGACAGATGCAGCCATCAGCAGCGCCACACTGCTTTTGGTTTTCCATAAGCAGGAGACGTCACCAACTGCATTACTGCTGATCATTTTCTTTGCCTGCAAGTATAAGCGTGCAAACTGTAGTGTGATTGAGACAATAAAAAGAGCTTGCCCACATAACACATATCCTGATGTCTATCTGACAATAAGTGTATCGGCAATGAAGGTAAGATCTTGCAGTGCTGAATGTTAATGCATCAGAAGGCTTATCTCTCTTCCTGCAGCTCCCACAGTGATTTTGACACTGTAAACAAAAAGAGAAAGGTACAATGCTAGACAGTCAAAATTCACTTGAGGATTCCTTCTGCCTTTTACCACAAATACTGGAAATCAAGCAGGTTGCAGCTTCTTCCCCTCCTGCTGTATCACTGTGTTTGGCTCCCCTTCTATTTCTCACTAGACTGATCATATTTTCTATTTCTGTTCTCCCCTGACAGCCCTTCTTCGGTGGCAGCACGAGCATTAATCAAATCTCTGGAAAGATTAAATCAGGAGAAGAAGTGTTAGCGAGTCTCAGTGGACACTGGGTAACGTGCAATAATCAAAGTTGCTGGCAGTTCAAGTGCGCGTGGCAGCAGGGTGTGTGTGAGGGCTGGCAGCCCTTGGCAGCCTCCCTGCGTGGGAGCTGCAGATGGCCTCTGTCCTACCTCTTCCTGACATCCCCAGGGACTGTGGGAGAGCAGAGCTTTCCGGCCACACATTTCAAGCTCATTTATGCTTTCAAAGTCCCAGCCACTTGGAATGTGAATAACACTTGCAGTCCTAGAGCCTGGGCCAAAGCTGGGAATGGCAAGGAGGGTTTCCATCAGAGCCAGTGGCTCTGTATTTAGGGTCTCAGACTCAGGACAACCTCTGATGGCAGGAGACATAGCATGTCTTTTGTGTGACTGTGAAAATCATGAGGCTTCCTTTTGCCTTGATGCATTCAGTATTTCCACAGCTACAGCAGTATCAGGGAGGAGCTTCACAGGGTTTTAAATGGATCATTTTCACACCAAATCTTAATGATAGAAGACAGTTATTCTTTTGTTCATGAGGTAAAGGACAGAGTGAGGGTCTATCTGTATGAGCAGCTCAGGCCAGTCAGCAGAGCACCTAGCACATTTGCACACCAAGCATCCACAAGCGAATCACTCAAAAACATCGTTAAACTGAAATCCAGTATGTTGAAGAAGCTCGCCTAGAGTTTTGGTTGGGAACTCGTGGTAACTCAGGCAAAAGCAGTGAGCCCTGGCTTTGGGCTGGACATTTAAGTATTTATCTCAGCTACATTTCAACATCTACATCTTCATTATAGTTGACCTGTGCTCCCTTTCCAGTCCATAGAAATTGCCACTTCTGAGACAAGATTTGTCTCATTCTAAAGGAGGTATTTAAAGTAAGTCAGGTGAAATGTGCCTGAATAAAGCCCTTACTACAGTGAGGCCCTAACCACAGTGTAGCCTTTGGTACTGAACTCATCCCCAGAGATAATCTATCTTTTTACATAAAAAGCTAATGACCATTTTGAAATTCAGACATTTGCCCTTTCTAGGCATATACAAGGAGATTTGCTCTTTGTGTCAGGGTAGCTTTTCCATTCCGAGCTCACTTTCCTGCAGGATAAGTCTTGGCAATTGTGTGTTATGCTGGGCTGTTGAGTACCTTGTCTATGGTGGGTCCTGTGAACACTGTCCACAAGAGCATGTAATTGAGTGGCTCCCCTGGGACACTGAGCCACAGGGCTGTGCTGCTCAGATTCCAGTCTGCTGTGCTTGGGTTTTATCAGCCTGAAAGTAATTTATTCTACCCTTGTTCTTTGTGCTGGTTGTTTGTGGTGCACAAAATTAGAATGATATATAAAAGAAGTCTTTGAAAGGATGGCTCCATAAGCCCCTGTCTGCAGTTGTATGCTGTGGATAAAAGAGCTGCTGTGCAGCAGCAGCAGTATGGATGTTGTTTGTTCTTCTCCTTCACCCCACTGAGAATATTGGACTGGTCTCCTGAGCTCTGCAGGCTTTTCTCTGTCCCATCCGGTTTCCTGACAGCTGATCTGTGACCTGGAAGAATTTCCTGACAAAAATGCTCAGAGCTGAAAGGCTAATTCTCTGCCTCAGGACCTGAAAACCCACCTGAATAAAGAAGGGAAGCAAATCCCAATGATTCTCAGCCCCAGGTCCAAA
The DNA here is from genome assembly GCA_032466535.1 of Forpus xanthops. Lineage (NCBI taxonomy): Eukaryota > Metazoa > Chordata > Aves > Psittaciformes > Psittacidae > Forpus > Forpus xanthops. The sequence goes on along the minus strand of JASSUY010037997.1, from coordinate 21,823 downwards.
GCAGCAGCTGAAGGCTTTTATATATGCCCCTTAGAGATGCACACAATGAAGTTTGGTAACGCCTGTTTGGCACAACCTATCCATAGCTGGGGTCTCTTGAGGACCTGATATCTGTCCTGGAACTGGCACCTTAGAACATGGCAGAGGAAGTTCCTTGGGAGACTTTGAGAGTCCCTTAGGTCTGAAGGAGTTTCACAGCTGAAGATGGGGGAAGTGGACTTTGAGACATGCGTCAGGGTCTGCGGCAGGGGAAGTAATGCAGCAGTTGAGATGCAAAGAAATTAGGCAGCAACAGGTAAAGCCAATAGCCATGACCTAAATAAGGTTTACATGACACTCATACCATGTTCAGGCAGACGAATGTCACCAGTTGCACATGCTGTTTCAGCAGCTGTAATTGCCTCGTTCATTTCACTCACAGTCAACGTTGTGCTGTTTACTATATGCTCTGTAAACTACCTGGTCTGGCTCTGGGGCATTTCTGCTAATGTGAGCAAGTCTGGGAAGCAGCATAGTTGAGCAGGGACACATCAATATTGTCTAGCCAACTTCACACCAGAAGAGTGTTGCTTAATAGTTGGTCACCAAATAAACTAGCAAGGAGTAAGGATGAAAGACCCCTAAACATTTTGAAGTGCTAAATGAAATTCAGGAGCAGTAACAGAAAAACCTGGCTAAACTGAAAATAAAAGAATAAAAAATAATGTGAAAGAATATCTCAGCTTTAGCTCTCTTTTCTAGAGAGGATGGTATTTCAGCAGGCTTTGCATGAAATTTCAGCATTGAGGAATAGAAGACAGACTAGAAAAGGAGCTAAAGGTTTTGTTCATATGTGCTGGCTGGTGCCTGGGAGGAACAGTGGGGAAAGAAGAGCATCCTAGGACTTATTTGGCTACCCTTGTTTGGGGACAAGAATAACAGAAGGGACCAGGTCCCTTTCTAATTCTCTTCTGATTAATTCAGCTAGTGTTTACAGGAATGCCTTGCCTCATTCACTTTAGAAACTTTCAGGAAGTGTTCAGTGAGATTTAATGGGGTAGAGGAGGATACAAGCCTTCTAAGCAAGCCCTGTCCTGGATCATCATCAGGAAGCAGCTTCCATTTGTCAGGATTATTTTCTGCTGTGTGTTTCTGGATGTCATTAACCTTTTCACTTAATTTTCCTCCTCAGGATGGGGAAGTGCATATAAATGAGTTGAAAAACGGGAACGTGGAAATGTTCTGGAACCCAACCAGTGAAGTACGAAGGCAGAGACTGAAGCGCCATATTGTGCTGTTTGAGGAGCAGACTGACTTTGAGTCAGAGAGGTAAGGAGCTCTAGGAACATCTTGCTGCTGCTTACCTGCTGGAAGTGGGGCTCTGATCAGAAGGCTCCAATTCCTCAGCACAGTCCTGGAAGGAGACCTGCTTTGCCTGCACATATTACCCAGCCATTTATCTTTTTTTTCTTGAGTTTATTAACTCTGGGGTATTTCCATGGAGTATAGCTCCGAAATAACCAAGGAGCTGGGCGGAGAAATAGTGGAGGCTACATTTTATCTTCTAAAATAAAATGTCTCCCTGGATGCTAGAGATCACAAACAGAATCTTTCTAACTGCTGGAACATTTTATGGAAGGGCAAGATGTCAACCTGAGGTTGAATGTCTTGTTAAGAAGGGATGTTTCAACCACAAGTTCCTAAACTAGATGCAGGAATAATGTGGAAAGCCCTGGCATGAGCAGAGCAGTAGTTTGAACCACATAACAGGATATTATGAAAGAATGTAATTAAAAATATATTTAACCCTGACTCATAATCTCAGATGAGATCTCCAATGAAGTCTGCACCAGTTTTTTTAGGCTAATCTAGATTAACTATAAATATAGCCCTGGCACAATACTTAAGAATTTGAAGGAATGACTACATGATGAGTGTCCCCAGGCCAATTCTTGAGCAAAAACAGCTACAGCAACTTCATGTGGCACTGGCTTCAAACCAACTAGTCCTGTCATCTCACCAATATGGTTAGCGAGTTCCAGCTAACATCCCAAGCAGTTTGCTGCCTGGCTTTGTGTTACATTGACCACTTCTCTGTGGGCATCTAATTTTGGTGTTGCATTAAATCACATTAAGAAGATTCTTATTTTTATGGGTAAAGAAAGGGATTGCATGAAAATAAAAACACAAGAACATTTAGTTTGTTCTGGCCAGCAGTGAACATTATGGGCAAAAAAGTCTGTGTTTGTAACTTATATTTATGCAGTTGCCACAGAGCAGGCTGCAGCATGTGTCTCTATTAATCTTCTAAAAAGATTCTTTTAAAGGAGATGAGAAATCTTGGTCTTCTGGACAGAGAACCTCCATTTCTCTATTTACCACAGTACTGCCAGAGCTGAATCCTTCTGCTGCAGCAGAGATCAGTAATGATACATGCATCTAGGCGAAGGAGGGAAATGGAAAAAATCTAGACATCTCTAACAGACATTCCACCAAGCTCCTTATTATGCTGACAGTTGCATGAATAAATTACCATCTAACCCAGGTTATGTTCTGCCTGAATTGCTTAGTCTTTCCTGCAGTGCTGAAAATCACCTATCTTCACAAGTGCTGAAAGGTCTGTAATGCTCTTACCATTATGTGACTCACCACGGAGGGTCTCCTTGCCTGACACATGCAGATCTTGATGGAGTAATTTGCCCTTGTCAAATGATTTTGTGCATGCCCCTCTGAGGTTCTTAGAAATAGAAGACTTGCTCTTTACTCCACCTCATTCCTTAGAAATGTCTTTTTACACCATCACTGTATTTTCTCAGGCTGTTATTTTCACTCCTCTCTCCCTCACCCCCATCACTTTGAGTTTAGACTGAGTTTCCTGCCTTTGTTTCTGGGAGAAAAGATCCATACACAGGAAAATGGGAGTGACTTGTCAGAAAGGACAGGAAAGTGTTCCTCTGTCTTTGGGTAATTATCAAAGAAACTGCTTTTTTTGGAAGTGTTGTGTTAACACATGATGATAGAAATATAATGAAAGCATTGGTATCCTTTTGAAGTTAAAAGTTTCACAGCAAGCTCCAAATTAAATGGAGTAATTTATTCATCTTCTAAATGGAGGACTGATGTTTTGTGGAGCTGGGAATACTGGAACAGCCTTGATCTCCGGCGCCTATTCTAACCACTAAACCACTGGGTAATGTTTTGGGAGGGCTAGCTGCTAATCTCAGTGGTACTTCCAGTCTGAAATGAAGAACAGAATGCTCTGATTAGAGAAACTGTGGAGAGGCCTATCACAGCTTGGCTACAGTAAAAAAAAAAAGCGAGGATTTTTCTCTTGTAAAAACTAGATCCTCTCCTCTGGGCAGAGGCTTAGGGAGACACCACGTAACATAACAGATCATGTACCCTTTGGCAGCCCAAAACAAGTGCTAGTGAAAGCCTGTGTTCCTGCTTGCAGTTTGTGAGTGCGAGTACATTTCCATTTCTTGAAGACTGCATTAGCTTCCTACAGACCTGATTACTAACCCATACATAGAAGTACAACATTGCATGTGCAGCTGCAAGCTGTGCACATTAAGTTGTTTTCCAGCGTTTCTAAGCTTCAAATACAAAGCCTATGTTTCAAGGGTAGATATTAATACAAAGTCTCCAAAACATTGATGACTGAAAGGGGGAGGGAGAACACAAACTCTCCATTATAGATCAGTCACTTCTGAATAGGCCACTGAACTCAATAAATTGAGTATAACTATCTATCTTAGCACTGAAGGTTTTAATTAACATTGTAGGTGATGTTATCTAAGGGAAACTTCCCCTGTTCTTCAACAGATCATTGTACAGCATTCAGTGTTGCCATTCTTATAATGTTCCTTTAATTCATAGCTCCTCTGGAGCATCAATAGACCAGAAAAGTGCCAACTCTAAGGTTCAAGCTGGCAGAATGCATTGTTGGGTTTCACGTGATCTAACTTGGTTCCTGTTCATTCCTAGGCTTTGGCAGCACGTTACCAGTGCAATAAACAAAGGTGATCAAAACAGGGCAACGCAGGAAAAATTCGTGCTAGAAGAGGAGCAGCGGAATGCTGCTCGGGAGCGGAGAGAGAACGGCACAGAATGGAAACCGCTGCTCTTCCGGCATGACGCCGCAACTAACGAATGGCGCTACAAATATGAGGAGTGAGTGGTGGAGTGGGAGTTGTGAACAGGCTTCACTGCTTGAGTCCCCAGGGTGCTAAGCAAGGTTACAGACCTGCAGTTCCAGTCCTGTTGTTCCCCAGACTCTGCCCTGGCTTGCTCTTTCTGAGCTCTATGTCCCTATTAGAATACATATTCTTGATACTAATTGGGAATAGCTGGAAATGAGGGCTTGGCAATGGAAAATCTGCTATGCCATTGGTAGAAATCCCTATTGCTGCAATCAAGCATGGAACCATTTTGCAGAGATTTTCTGCACTGTACAAGCAGAGCTGACAGCTGTCTCTCCTCCGCTGCAAGAAGGGTGAGGCCTCTGGAGACTGAACCTCCCTCATTTATTACTAGAAACTGTGAATGTAAGGGGAAGTATCTGGTAGTCCTCACACTGCATCTGTGGAAACTCTGGTTATTATCAGAGATGGGTGCCTGCCCTGGTGCATACAGAGTTAGTGTATTGCTCATAACACACCTGGTATGGGATTCTTGCTTTTCTGATGTTTTTTTATCTTTGATCTCTAAAGTTTAAGACCTTGGGATCCTTTGAATGACATTGCCCAATTTGAGAAGAATGGAATACTTCAGACAATGGAAAGACAGTTATCCACAAGGATGTCAAACCACAAAACAACATGCATAAACAATCAAATTACACGGCACAAGGTAAAAAGCCTGGTTTAGGGAATAGAATATTCTTTATGGTTGTTTAGATACACAGCCTTTTTCTGCAGCATTTTCATGTAAGCATAGTGTAGGCTGAAAGGTTTAATGTGCGATAATACAGTTTATGACTATAGACCTGCAATATTATACTACTGTTAGCTTCAAATAATTACGATTCTTTGTTTATATATCCTATCTGTTTCGGCATTTTTCTTCCACCCATGTTAGTGACAGTGACTCATACTGGGTTTTGCACATGACTAAACTGAAATTCACTGTTCAGTGTTTCCAAAGCAGAAAACTTCCCAGAGCAAGAGGGTGAGCAATGTTTTGGAGTACATAGCTGAGATCTTGCAACTTCCGTTTTGGTCTTTGCTGTCTGCCTTTATCACTTCCTCTTAGACGACAAGAAACCTCTCTCTATCCTTTCTCTTAAACAGGAACTAAACATTGCATTAACGAACAATGCATGTTCATTAAACATTGCATTCAACTTTGGAGTAACATGTCACTCATGAAACACTTCATAAATGCAGAACTGCGTAGCCCATATTACACTGAAGAACTCATATCTTACTGCGTACATCATCTTTTATTTTATAATACCCCCAAATCTGAATGTTTCTGAAACAATGGCAAAAGTGAGGTTCATAACTGCTTTGCAGATCCTCCAGTGAGAAGTCTGAATCAGTGTGCTTGGTTTACCCATCTGAGAGGCAGGGAGAAACTTTCCAGAGTGCATCAAGAAGTTGGGCATAAAAGTTCTGTGATGTTTAAATACTTTGGGCACCTTCTGAAGTCTTCCCCAGGAATTTTTGTTCTATATTTTTATTCTTTTTGTCCTTTCTGTTATGTACCTGGTTGGTAGATGTACAACTCAGCAAAAAAAACTAAGTTCATCACTAGTATGTGTCAGTTAAATCTACAAAAATTATTTGGATGGGGTGTCTTAGGGATGTTATCATTTCAGAAAATGCTTCTGTACAGGGCATAAAAAACCTTTAAGTAGCTGCCAGGTGTCCAGCTACTAGGAGCTGCTGAGAAAGCAAACAATCTTTGCAATGTCACAGCTATTTGCCAGCACCCTGAATCATTTTGTTTAAAACCAAACACAAGAGTCTTCGATTTGACAGTGACCGAGCCTCTTTTAATCCCCATCTTATCCAGAGGTCTGCCAAAGACTGCAGGCGCCGCAAAACCAGTGACCAGCCATCCAACCATAGCCAGAACACAGAGAGCAGCTGTTCGACACCAGAGTCGGTGCAGGAGCTCTCAGATGATGATGGCAAGTATTTGGGTATCACTGGATCAGGCTTTAATGTTGTTCCTTCAGAACCTCATTCCTCAAGCCAGCCCTGAGAGGTTTCCTGACCCTGTTAATACCGTGAACCCAATAGCTCACAGGCAAACACAGAAAATACTCTGTTCTTTGTACCTCCTGCTTCTCCGTCTGCATTACACTATCCATGCTAACAAGGGCTTCACCAGCTCCTGATACAAGTATGTTGGAAAAATATGCTGCCATTCCAGACAACAGACAGGAAACAGGCTTAGTTTTTCATTCCCTTTTATCAGCCTTTGTTGGGAGTGACCTTGAATGTTTCAGAGATGGAGGCAGGTGTGAGCACTTCATTCTCCTTTCCTCAGTTATGGAGCATGCTGCAAAAACTGTTTTCTGAGAGCTGAAAAAAAGCCCTTAGCAGTGTCACGGGACCTGTTCCACTGACTTTGGTCTTCAGGGTGGATGATTCTGTCCCATGTCTCCTTCTCCCCATGTTTACTTCTGAAAGTGCCCCTCCTGGCTGTTTCAGTATGATCACAGCCAGCCATTTGCTGGGTGAACCATAGTTGGTGATGCAAACCAATGCCCTTCAATATTTTGCTGCAGGGTTTGAAAGCCTGTGTGCTCAGTGCGGGAAAGAAATGAATCACCTGAAGGAAATCCATTCAGCTGTCTTATCCCTACAGAAAGCCCAACAGGACATACACAGGTAAGCAATTTATCTCATCAAATCAATGATCTTAATGAGCTAAAAATAGCTCGTGGCACTCAACTCCTCCACTGCCACCTTATCTGCAGGGGTGTTTCAGTAAGTAACATGTTAACATACCATAATGGCAATACCACCCCCTATTTGAAACAGTGAGGAACTCTCTTCCTGCTAAGACTCTTTATGGGGCAGAAAGCATCCCTCAGCCTGTTAAGCATCTCTTGGCACTCCCAACTGCAAAACAGCTGCAGAACTTGGGAGGAGGTAGGCTAGGTCCTGGCTCTAAATAAATCTCTGCCAGACAGGAAGGCATGGGGTCTCCCTTCTCATTAAGTATGTTATTAATTTGCTCCATTTGCTGCAGAAATGCAGGTGTGTGGCCTGAAAACTGGGCTCCATGGGTGAAAAGCACTGAATTCCTGCTTTTTGTATAAATGGCTAGTTGCTGCCTGAGGAAAGCAGTGAGCACACCTGCTTAACCTACTGCTGGCAAAGAGCTTTGCCCTGCAGACTCCTGTGGGGCGATCAGGGAAGGTATTGTTACATCTGCTCCAGGGAGCCCTGCTGATTCCCCTCTGCTTGAATAATATATCCAGCCCTCCCGGGGCTTCACTGGAGTGGGATAACTTATGGCCTGCTGTTTCTGAATGCCAGAACCATTGGTGATATGTCTAGATTTCCTGTGCTGCTCATGGGTGTACCCAAGGCAAGTTCTTGTATTTGGGAAAGTTAGGGCATAGGTTTGTGAGTAGGGTCCACATGAAGAGGTGGCTCATGCCCTTACACCTTCTCATGCCATCCAGCATGCTCTGCCTGATCCAGCAGCAGCCACAAGTACTTATCTTTCTGTCAAAAAGATATAAAGTCTGCAGGGCACCTGTGAGGGTGTCTCCGAAGTACGGGGATCCTTCCTGGAATGGAAGCTCAGGTGTGGCTGCACACCTCCCTCTGACACACAAATAAACATGCTGCTTTTTTTTCCAGAAACCTCAGTGCTCTGAACAAAAAGTCGTTCCACAAGAAAGTTTCTTCTGAAAGCTTCCTCCTGGACTCTCGCTGTTGGTTTCTCCTCTGCATCTTTCTTACGTGTCAACTATTCATTAATTATGTCTTCAAATAAAACCATTACGTTTGGCAGCAATAATGATTACTGGCTGCAGGAGGGGGGGTCACTCGCGCAAGGAGCCCAGTGGGGCACCAAAGCACTTTAGAACCAACACGGCAGAGGTGGAAGAAGTTGAAAAACGAGGTTAAAAAGGGACCTAGGAGCCTGCAAAACTTTGTTCCTGCGGATTATGTCATTTTTGCCTTCTACATGTACATCTTCAAGGACCTCTTAACCTGTATGGGCCTTAATGCTGAAGCCAAATGTAGCTTTAATTGTGCAATTTGTTTTCTATGTCTTGTCATTTTCTGATGCAATTAATAATTACCCAGCAGTATTGGTACCTTCAAAATCGTAAACATCCCAGCATTTTGGAAAGGCCATGCCAGCTGGGGTCATAGCTGTTAGAGTGAGAGAGTGCAGCTGGGGAGATGTAAAGAACCCATGTCTACAATGCCTGTCTGGCTGCCTTTGATTATGGGAGGGAGCACACTTGGTCCAAAACAATCCACCCCCAGGGTATTAAGTCATGATCTGCTTTGTCAGCACACACAGAATGGGACCTCAGGATGTGTTTTGTTTTCCATTCCACAGAAACTGTAAATATGCATCATTTCCTAGAGCCATTCCTCTTTAGGAAATGGGAAGTCTTTGGTGAAAGCTCCTATTTTGTTTACAGAGCTGACTGGTGTCCGGGATGAGGTCCACCAAGTGTAGCATCAGACACACCTGTTCATAAAACCTGGTCACTTATTGTTACTATTTGCTGTATGGCTGTTTTGTAATATCACACACTAGCGTTGTAGAGAAGAATCTACTGCCACAGGATAGGTGAGAAGGATGGGAATGATGTAGATGTACGTGTGTTTGGTCTTAGGCACATTTTATTGTCAAAGGTCAGGAAGGAGGAAAGGTTTTGCCACTGCATTCTTCAACTCTGTTAATAGTCTTCCTATTTTACACCATTTTTAAAAGATTTGCAATATTTTCTGTAGACTGCAGACAATACTAAGCCTTTCTTTTCTGGCCTGAAGTAGTTCCAAGTGGTAAGTACTGCTATATATACAGCCTTAAAATACTTAGTGGTGGTGCCAGTCTGGGCTATCTTTCAATGTAAATGTTTCCAAATTTTTAAGTACATTCCTTATCATATTCCCCAGTTAGGGGAACCCTGTGCTTGATATGTTGAAATAAAACCACACTCAACTTTCAGTGGCTGTCTGTCTGACAAATTACTTGTGTGTTTGAACTCAGGTTTGTGTTTTATAGTGTTTTACAAGTAAACATCTTTTAGGCCATGCTTTTCTAGAGGAAAAGCTAAAGGATAAGGTCTTCAAGAACCTCAGACATAGGCCCTAAGTTAGAATGGCATTAGCATTTTGACACCCTCTGGCTTATACCGGCTGTGTCTTCTGAATGTGGCAACTTCCTCAAAATAGAAAGAAAAGTGGTTGCCTTGATTTTCCTTGTTGTACATGTGAATGTACAGACTTGTCAGGGTTAGAAAACCTTTTATATTGAGGTAAATTGATACTAGAGAACAGATAGTTCCATGGAAATAACCGCATCTCCCTGGTGTAAACAAATAGGATAAGAACTGCTATCCAGAAACTGACATTGAAGAGATAAAAAACGAATAATAACAGGTGAGAGTGACTTTTCTATTAGCAAAAGTCTCCAGAAAGCCAAAGAATTATTTATCCTTGAGGAATCATCCTTACAGAATGTCACGTTCCCAATCCTTGTCAGATGCCTGTTTGAAGGGCATCATCCCAGTCACTCCTTGCTGAGGAAGTCTGATCCATGCCACACATGGTCTAACAATCTGCGAGACGGGGTCCCCCAGCCTCTGCCTGTGAAGGAATGTCCAGCCACTAGTAACAGCTATGGAATATGGGAGCGTTCGCTCCTAATGCTGTGCAAATATGTCTGCTACTTTCCTGCTTCAGCAGGTCACATGTCTGGCTGTCATCACAGCCTTCCTCATCACACAGTCCCCTTCTGGGCCATGTATTGCAGTTACTGCTTGGAGTCTTGCCTCTGCCATAAGGGACATTTATGTCTCTTGGGTGCAAATGTATTCTGGGTTTGACAAAGTTACTAAAAATTAAAAATAAATCCCTAAACCCACCTGAAATAAAGAGAAGCAGTGCTTAAGAGGAGGTCTTCAGGAACTTTGCCTTCATTGCAAAGCAAATGCTTGAAATTCTTTGGCTCAATTCCATTTTACCAAGCTACACACCCATAGGGGTTTCACTGGGACTTGGTACTGCAGTTAAATAAATGCTGTTACCATGAGAGGAGCAGTTCAATGAAAGAAACTATCAACCTGCATAAACTAATCATGCATCAGTAGAGTAAGAATTTCCTACATTTACTGCTGCTGCTGCAGGGAATTCAAAATAATCCAGAAAGGAGCAATCTATAAATCCAGTTTCAGCATCTGGAGGTGAATGTTCCTGCATGCCAGTTATATGTACATGGAGGATGAAAGGTATTCTTGAGGAAAATCATGGTCAGAAATGTCATTTCTCTGTTGAAAAGCTGAGAACCCTTTCAGGGCTTTAGAAACCTGGTTATGTGCCCAGCTTGTTCAGGTTTGAAAAAATTCTTCTTCCACTTTTACACCTCCTTTTCACGATCCATGGGCAGCCAGCCCAGCGGCAGCATGTGAGCTTTGGGTGGGGAGACATGAATTGGACCGTTTCCTAATGTGGTTTCCTCCTGCTCTTAATATGCACAAAATGCAGTACTGGGTTTTGCGCCTCCTAAGGCATGACGTGGAGCTCCTTGACCCCTGTGGGTGGGCAGTGTGCTGTTGGGACGCACAGACACATTTGGCTTTAGTTTGATAACAGTGCTGTTCTCGATAATGTTTTATGTGTTTATAGATATTTTAGTTGTTGCTCAGTAGTGCTTACCCTGATCAAGGGCTTTTCAGTCTCATGCTCTGCCAGGGAGGAGGGACGTAAGAAGGCGGGAAGAAGGAGAGACAGAACACCTGACCCAAGCTAGCCAAGGAGATATTCTATACCTCAGCACGTCATGCCCACTATATAAACTGGGAGCAGTTACCCTGAAGACCCAGATTGCCGCTCGAGTCGGGCTGAGTATCAGCTAGGGGGTGGTGAGCAATTGTGTTTTGCATCACTTGTGTTTATGTTTTTTTTCCTTTACCTTTTTAGTTTTATATTCTCTCCTCTTGGTATTTCCCTTACCATTATTATTATTGGTGGTAGTAGTTCTATATTATACTTTAGTTCCTGGACTGTCCTTATCTCAACCTGTGGGTTTCATTGTTAAGATTCTCTCGCCTATCCGGACGGGCTTAAACCACGACATCACCCGCTTCTGCCCCCACTAAGGCTCTGAGGACGGGGGCGGAGGGCGGGGCCGGCTCGCCCTCCGCGACGGCGGCTATAAAGCGGCGGGGGACGGACTTGTGGTCCTGCGGAGAGCGGGGCAGGTGCGGCTATGGCAGCCGGAGGAGCATTGGGCTTGTTGCTGCTGGTGAGTGTCGGGGCCGTGCCGCTTCGTGCTGCGCCTGGGGAGGCGAGTGCATCTGTGGTCGTGATGGCTGTTTGCGAGGAGGGACTTGTCCTCTACTTACTCGCCGCCAGTGAAGCTGGTACCTGGCCGCAGCCAGTGGAGTAACGTGGAGGAGCTTCGCGGGGTTTTCTACTCTTCCTCAAAGGAGTTTAGTAACTTGCGTTAACTCTCTCTTTCCTGTTGCCTGTATTTTCGGGAATCTTAATAACCACTTACTTGAATGTAGGGGCGAGGAAGCGCAGCTGCTGCCGGGGCAAAGCCGGCTCCGGACTGCAGAGTGCAGGACCACCAGGGCTTGGGGGCAAGTGTCGCTTGACCCCGCGCTGCGTCTCGGAAAAAAAGTTACAAGCCAGGAGTGAGCTCTTTAATAGCTCTACACGTCGTCTGTTTGGGAAATAGGTGGTTTTCTCAATTCTGCAATTGTGGAAAAGGCTTTTCGTGCCCCGGGGAGAGTTGAAGGAGCGGAGCCGGGGAGTGGGGGTCCCGGTTTCAACTTAGAAATTGGCCGCTGATGGCAATTAGCAGCGGGAGGTTCCGCCGCCGTCCCTCCCCCATTTCCTGCCCCGCTTCGCCCGTTTTCCTCAGAGATGTGTAGTGGTGGCCCGGAGCGCACGGCACCTGAGCGAGCCCTGCGCTGGTCTCCTCGCACCTGGCTGTTGGAGAGGGTCGAGCGGCCGCGGGGCTCTTAACATCGGAAAAAAATTAAAACAGCGAGTTCCTGGTGCTCCTGTGGCCACAGTAAGTTACTTTTGTTGGTGACTCAACTGTGTGCCTTCTTCTGAAGATTACAGTGCCATTGAGAAACGTTGGATGAGGTCTGTGGGGCGTTTCCTCCGTTTTCCTGGGGAAAGACAAACGCTGATCCTCCTGGATTAACAAGGCGCGAGGAGGGCGAAATTAATCCCTAGCGCAAGGTCTCGACCTCGGAAGTTCAGTTGCAGTGAATTGGTAAAAATAAAATACCTTAAAACCAAGGCGGGGATGTGGGGTTGCAGTTGCCTAAACTCTGCCAGCCACTGCCCTAACCCCAGTTCTGTGATTGTAATTACCGCTGAGAGAGGCACACTTAGCAGAAATTAGTTTAGGTTTCCTTTGTGGCTTCTCATGAACTTCTGAATGTGTTTTCATTGAAGTCTTTACAGGAACATCTCCTTGAGATGGTTATCGAGTCCTGGGAGGATGAATCACTCCAGCACTTGTGTTTCTGCTGTAGGGTTTACTGCTGGTGATGCCTGGAGCCCGAGGAGCAGAGCACTGTCGGGACGGAGAGTACTTAGCTGAAGGTCACTGCTGTGTATTTTGTCCAGCAGGTAAGACCTCTAGCAGTTATAGCTGATACTGGACATGTTTCTTTTTACCCCGTGGCGGTGGCTGCGTCACTATTGTTTTTTTGCATTGAATCTGGTGAACATGTGAGCTTGGTCGGAGCTGTGGTTACTTCTTGGTGCTGTGACGGCAGGGCTCTGTTTTGAAGCCCCTTGTACAATAGGTGATGACTGGAAAATGTGCCTTGGCAGCGAGCCACGAAGCCTCTGTGCTGCTGCTGAGAGTGAAGTGTTCGAAGTCGGGTTTTTCTGCGGCATGTTTTGTTTGATGGGTTTTTATGGGTTTTGTTCGTTTCTGGTGGTGGTGTTTTATGTGGGTTTTGGTTTCATTTGTTTGCTTTGGTGTGGTTTTTGTGTGGTTTTTTTTTGTGTGGGTTTTTTTTTTTTGTTTTGTTTTTGTGTGTTTTTTTTTTTTTTTTTTCTGATAGAAATAGTCCTTGTAGAATTCTGGTGTTTCTGTATCTACAGGTAAAACTTTGGTTTGCCTTTTCTCCCCCCTCCTTACTCAATTCCTGCAGAGTTCACAAGCTCTGTGCTGAGAAGCACACTGCCCTTACTATCCTGAGGGGGCTATTGGGTGTATTTAGAGATCCCTCAGACAAAGGAGAGAGGGTGTTAGAGGCAGTTCTCCATGTGCTCCTTCAGGAAGGATGGTGCTGGCTTTGTGTCATCCTAGTCCCTAAAGGCGGCCCGGTGGAGGCCTGGCTGGGTGTCTCGTTTGCCACAACATCCTGTCTGATCAGCAAATGTGCCTCCTGACCCGGCTGTGTCATTAGCTTCACATGGCACACTATTCGCTTGTGAAGAGGAGGTTGAATTTTCATAAAAAATGGGTTTGTGTTGTTGCAGTCCTTTGCCTATGAAATGATTCCTTGAGATTGCTGCCACCATCGATTCTCCTCTTCCACAGGTACTTATGTTGCTCAGCACTGCAGAGCTCCGCATTCGAGAGGAATATGTGTCCCTTGCACTGAAGGAGTGGGTTATACTGCCCATGAGAATGGCTTGGAAGAATGCTTGTCATGCAGACAGTGCAAAGATGGTACCAAAATCAACTTTGAAACCTTAACGCTCCCTTTCTTTTTAATGTGGGAAGCCTGGTCCTGTGGCTTTTTGCATTTCCAGCCATTGAGACTATTGAACTTATAAATTGTCTTTATGGCCTGGGTATAATTTTTGCACAGTTGTAGAGTCATGACTTTTGCAACTTGCATTTTATCTTTAGATCAGACGATTTTGAGACCCTGTACTCCAACACATGATACTGAATGCCGATGCAAACAAGGGTATTTCTGTCCTGCTGAGAGCTGTGAAATATGTCATAAATGCAGTACAACGTAAGTTTAATGAATAAAAGTCACTGACTTCCTTATAGGGAATATTTAGAGTTGTGACCAAATCTGTGCCAACACCTAAACCATGTTATTAGGCAGTAAATAATTGCTCTGAAGCCAGATGACATTATTAATGCATTTAAATCTTGGATGTCAAAATATGTGAGGTTGAGTTCTAGAAAGATACAGATTTTGGTATTGTGATGCTTGTTGCTTATGGCTGTAATTTTACACTTTTCATGTTTTAGATTATTGCTGTCCTTCATTCACAATTGAATGAGCTTTGTATCAGCCAGTCCAAAACTTCAGGAGGTAGAACCACCTGTTAAAGGAAACTAATTGTGCATGAGTAATGCATCTACTTTGTGCAGTTTTTCTGTGCCCCTTAGAGGCTAAGACACATGAGCTTTATCTGTTTTTCTTCTATTTAATCTTGCAGTATGGTATTGGGTTGTTTGAAGGTGCGCTTCTAACAAAGTTATCTGTTTACACATGTTCTCTAAGCTCTGCCCAAAAAAGATTCAGCCAGGGCAGAGCTGCATATTGCTCTGGAAATATAGATACAGCCCTGTGTTGCCATCCACTTCAGGTGTCCGGAAGGAAAAGAAACTGTGCAAACTTGCAATGCTACTATGGACCTAGGATGTGGCTTACCTGATCAAGGTCTGGTACACAAATACCACTTGGCTTGGTTTGTTGGGTTGCTGGCTTCAGGCTAATGACACCAGAGAAGCCTGTAAAATCACTGGTTGTACTACTGTGACATATTTAAGAGCTTCTGTATTTTTTTTTGATAATTACTTGCCAAAGACATGTTCTCAAAGAGGTTGGAGTGGCAAACTGTCTTAAACCTTACCCTGTGAAAAGCTACATGTATTGCCAGGGTTTTCAAAGTTGTAATAGTGACACTGTGGAAAGTTATAGGTAGTGGAAAGACTTCTTTAATGTTTTCTGTATCTGAGAAACTGCATATGGAGTGTCTTTCCCTCCTGCTGGTGAATAGCTTCTACCAGACTAAAGAAGAAACTGACAGTATGAACACTACAGCACCGAAGTTTGCTGTCATTTTTCATGTATGTGTTTTCCCTCTGGTCTTAAATGTCTTTATCAGAAAGCCTCATAGAAGTTGTATCACAGCTCTGTACAAAGTCCCCTGTTGCCTTTGGAATAATGATGTGTGATGTACTTGTGTGTTCTGGGAAGCTGATAGGCCCAGTGTTTTTTCCAGTATAAGCCAGCTGAGTCATTGTTCTAGTGCTGAGTTTGGTCTGCTCTTTGGGACAGTAGGGAAGACTTCTGCTTCAGAATATCTTGTTTGGAAACTACTTCAGTACTGATTTACTTTTTTATTTTTTTTCTTCCATTGCAGGAGGCACAATTCACATTTGGATTCTTACTGGGATCATTTTGTTTGCTCTTGGGTTTTTGCTGTTCTGTCTATATAGACGACTAAAGTGTAATAAAGGTAACTGCTTGATTACTATCCACAAGCTTTCCAGAACTAGGCAAAGTGTGCACTGAGGCTGTCCCAGGTTTTTGTGTTAAATTATATTGGACCAGCTTAAGCTCTTGTTCATTTAGTATGCAATTTAATTAACTCTCATATAATGGTGACTAGCTTTGCTCAGTAAGTGAAATACCTAAACTTTAACTGTGAGCTTCCTTACTTTGCTGACAGATGCCTTTGCTTCAAAGCCAGATCAGCATAGCATCCTTGAAAGGACTTTTCCTGTCTACTTACACTGTGTTGGCAAAGAGGAATAAAAATGTGGGCATAAGTAGATGTATGGGGCAAAAAGTAGAAATTAATTAGATCATTAACCACTTTGATTCTCTGACTGTGGAGACTTACTTTTTTTCCTACAAATTGTTGCCTTTTTATCATTTGAGCCGCTTAACGTGAACATTAGGTTAATAAAGTCACTTGTGAATTTTTCTTTTTTAATGGAAATGGAGTTTTCTTGAGAAACTTCACTACTACATATTAAAATGGTTTAGTCACTAATTTAGTTAGAATAATGTGGAAAATTATTCTGAATTTTGAATGGTAACTTATTCAAATTATGTCTTACTGATGGTTTTAAAGTACAGGCAATTTCTGCCTTTTCTCTTGTACTGCAATAGCCCACAAAAATGCTAAGAAGCTTGAGTTGGGGGTGAAGTGGGGAGGGAGGGAGGAATGGAAGTGTGGCTTCAAAGCCAAACTGCATCATGTAGTCTGTATTTTGCCAAGTAGGATGCTTTATCCCCTGTATTAAGGCACAGAGTTTGTGCTGTTGACGGAATCTAAGGGTAGTCATGAAATGTGTGATAGATGAGGAAAATTAAGTGTTTGTATTAGAGCTTTTTTGTATTTGTGTTACAGATGTGTCTAGCACACAGAAATCTTGTGTAAATTCAGCTATGGTTAAGTTGCTGCAGTTCCTAAAGTTTCTTAGACACTTGGTTTTTTTTTTTTTCCAGCTGCTTCACCTGATAAAGATGCTGAGAAAGGTCTGGTAAGTATGTGATAGATCAAGTATTTCATCTCAGCTTTGTGCAGCTTAATTGTATCTGATAAGCAGCTCTCTTTTTTTTTTTCTGTCTCACTGTAGACCTCTAGTAGGATGCATTCCTGGATGCAACAAGCTGTGAGTCACACAGGGCCAGAAGTTAACAAGGGCCTGATGTGTTCATTAGCTGCATGTGCCCACTGCAGTTCACCTTTCCAGTACTTCCCTTGGAAACATTCCAGATCCTGTGTCCAGGAAATTTTGAAACTGGAAAAAAAATAGGCTAAGTGCAAGCTTTCACTTGAGACTGTCTCCAGCTGACACCCTGATTCAATTTAGTTCTTTGCTGCTTCATGTGTATATGCCCCAGGCAACATCAAGATCACTTGCCTGTGGTATTCTAGCTTCCCTTGTATTTTGACTACAGTGTTGTTTGTTCACTCTGGCCTCCTGCAGGCAAACACTATTTCAGAACTTTAATGTTTCACTCTAAAGATTATTTCTAGTCTAGCACTTTGGAAGATAAATACATTACTAGCTTGTGTTTGGCTAGTCTATTCAGACGCTACACCCCCAACATCACAGTAAGGCAAAAATGAACTCAGTCTTTGCTAATATATTTAATGATGTGTAACACCAATCTGTAAAACAAACATTTGTCCTGATGAGGATCTATAGAAAAACATCACAATTCCTGCAGTAGCATGTATGCAGCACCTTCTCCTGTTGCCTTCCTTGTGCCCTGTACGATGCATGCCCTAATCGCTTCATGTGTGAGCTCTTGTCCAATATTACTAGTTAGACACTTCAAATAATTAAATGCTGCTTAATTACATCAAAAATAATTGAACACTGGGGAAATGGAATTGAAAGATAAGTTAAAAACATCACTTTAAACCTTTTTTTTTTTTTAAGGTCCATAAGTGACTCAAATACATTAATCACCAATGGGTTTTTGTTGAGTTCTCTCTTCCCCTACAAACTGACTGGATCTGCAGTACTTCTTGTAGAAGCTGACGAAAAAATGTGACAGAAAACCTTGTCAAAATGCTGCAGCATAGGAATAGGAAATCAAACACCTCTTTAATATGAATTAAAAAATAAATTATAGTAGAATAATACATTAACAAGTCGATATCAGAGCTAAGCATTAGCATACTTAAGGTTGTCACAGACTTGAGTTGCAATGGCTGCCCACTTGGAGTGTTCATACTACTGTAACAATAAGCTAATTTGCCAAAGAGAGTTACACTGATGCAGTCATCAGACCAGGTGTGGCACCAACACACTGCCCTTCCCTAAGTACCAGTGAATGTATACTGTTGTTTAAAAACAAACAAATCAAACCTGTTGCTAATACTTTATTTCATTCTAAAATAGAGCAGCAGCTATTAGTCAGCCATGTTGTATACCTTCAGTTGTTCGGTTACCTGTTTAAGTACTATACTGTATAAATAGGATCAGCTTGTTTAACCTGCTTGCACCCTTACACAAAGTGGATTCAATGACAGTGGTGTGCAACTACATGTGTGATGCATGGGGTGGTTCTTCTCACATCCCTGCTTATGTCTGTTGGCCACTTGGTTGTGTCACGCATGGGTCACTGACCTTGTGCAAACAGAAATCACACTGGCTTATGCTCCTGTGTAACTGTACCTTAAACATAAGTCCATTGGAACAACAGTTGCTCCTTGCCCTCATTTTCTACATTAAAAAAAAAAAAAGTATAGCTTTTCAGCTTTGGCACTAGGCTGGTGGTATGCTTTGTACTTGTGCTATTCTTAGTGAGTTGGAGCTGTACTACCTGCCATATGATTAATGCATCAATAATGCTAAAAATGATGCAACTCTCCTCACATCCCTCTTTGTCAGCTCACAAATGCACTGGTGCTCACTGTCTTTCAACTGATTGTAGTTTGAAAATGTGCCAAAAAAAGCCCAAGCTAGTGCACTTGCGTGAAGCTGCTAGTCTGTTACCAGCTCAACAAGTGCTCTGAGAACATCAGCATTGATACAGTGATAAGCTTGAGGCTCCTGTTGCTGTTAAGTCAGCTCAGGTGTGGCAAGGCAATTTAATTTACTCTTGCCTCAGGAAAGATGCATACTTTCCACACCTAGGAGAGGAGAAAGTAGCAACAGATGTCAATGAAAATGCTAATAAAAGTTTCCTATGTTTGTTGTGGTGGTAGCCTGTGAACCTTACTCTGCAGTCCAGTGGGAGCAGAACAGCCAGCAAAGTGGAGAGTTTAGACTTGGAAACCATTTGAAGTCTATGTCTATAAAAGCTGTTAACTTTTGCATGTTTATAACTTTGCCAGATTAGCAGCTCTCCTATTATTTCTCTGACATCTGGTGACTTCAAGTATACTGTTTTCTTCCTACAGGCTGTCCTTGAAGGCTTGCCTATGAAATATATAAAATATCATAGAATCCTAGTGTTGTTTGGGTTGGAAGGGATCTTAGATCATCTAGTTCTAATCCTCTGCTATAGGCAGGGACACCATTTACTAGACCATGTTGCTCAAAGCCCCATCCAGCCTGGCCTTGAAATATGTTCTTATTCTTCGCAGGAATCTGAGGGCAGTACTGAAAGACTTATTTTACCAAAAGCGGAGGCACCTGTGGACAACACTATCAACCCAGAGGATGAGAACTCTGATAAGAGCCCAGAATGCCAAGTGCAAGCTAGTGTTAACCTGGAAGTGGAAAACACATCACTAGGAGAAAACAGTGTTGCACTTTCTGAGAGGGGCACCAGTCTGTGTGGCATGAAGTACCAGGTAGAAAGTTGCTGGAAGAGGATTGCTGAGTCCTCGCTATCAGCAAAAACCAGGCAGAATCCTGCTTTTCATCAGAATGCCCCATCTAAAGGCCCAAGAGTTAGGATGTCAGGAAATTTTATGGTAAGTGTGTGTGTGTGTGAAACTGTCACTGTATTTTCTCTTATAGGTGTACAACCTTGAGTTCTTAGCTATTCCATGAGTCATAGGTGTTGTTTACAGGCAGAATGATAGGGAAGAGAAGGCTTTGCCTTAATGTTGTAATAGAAAGTATGGGAAGTGATACCTTGGGAAAGTAAACCTTAGTCCTTCACTTACCCTGCTCTGCCTCTCTCATCTCCTTGATCAGTACTTATACAGAAGGTATTCTTCAGCAATAGCAGCAAATGTGTTGCCTTGTTGCTTTCTTTTGGAGCTAGTAGAATGGCTGTTTCAGGCTGCAATTTTCTTTATTCAAATACTGTCAGCTGTGCTGTGACATCTGCCCCATTCCCCCTTATTGATGTGTGTGCTGTAGAAGTAAGCTATAAAATAGCTCGGGAATAATCATGAGTGACGTGCTCTGATACGCTCGAGTAACGGTCCAACTTTGCCTTGCAGGTACGAGAGCCACGGTGTCAAATTATTGTTAAAGATCTCTCTCAAAAAGGTGAGTATTCCTTAAACAGGCAGTACTTGGATTTTTTTTTTTTCTGTGAACTGTAGTCTACTTCAGGAATAGTGTAGGGAGGCCAATGAATACTGTTTAAAGCTGTAACGCTTTCAGTTTATTGTAAAATATGTTGAAACAGGATTATTACTGCATTTGAGAGGGGTTGTAATGCCTGTAGTGAATAGTTCTACTTCATAAAGCACGGCTTTTCTGCACAATAGTGCAGTAATGGTTTTAAAAATAAGAAAGGCACAAAGGTACAAAATTTTTGTGTGTGTTAAACAAGTCTGTGTTGCAGCAGTGTACTCTGCCTTAGTGAGTAAGGTGTAGGTCAGAGCAGGACATCTTTCTGTCAAATATCAGCTCACATGGAAGATTACATTGAATCCCGGTATGTTTACCCAGCAAGTTGGTGTGCTGGATCTCCAAGCACTGGGTTTTGCTTATGCTGGTCTTGGCACAGCAAACCTAACCAGTAACATAGTAAAGGGGTTATAATCCTACTGCTGAGTAGCCCTGTTATGCTTAAATGAAGATGTATAGGACAGTGAAAGCTTCCTCAAAAGTAATTTCTACTGAATGGTGTCTTGTCTTAAGAGACTACTTTTGCAGTATGTGGATTGATACTTTTAATTTTTTTCAAGACCATTCAGTAGGAAACCTACTTGTCTCACAGATTTTTAGGTGCCAGACCTGGCCTTGCTGCTGCTGTTTGGTCTGTGCATGTGTTGACTGAAGATTAATGGGAAAGCAGGTACATAAGCTGTGAAAAAAAGTCTGTATTTTAAAACCCAAGCTGATGTGTGTTGTGTGTTTTTTCTTTCAGAACTGAGTGATAGCTTTTTGGTCTTTATAAAAGAAGTACCAGAGAGAAAATGGAAGCAGTTTATGAGAAAACATCTGGAGGAAAATTCTATTAATAAAACTATTCATAACTTCCCTAAAGATATAGACGAGCAATCTTACCAGATGCTTCTCCTCTGGAAAAACTCACTGGGGGAGAAGCAGTCTATTATTAAGCTACTGGATGAGTTAAGGCAAGTAGATGCCAGGGCTTATCATAATGTATTGAACACTTTAAAAAGTAAGAATATTGTAAGTGTTATATAATAAGTAATATAAGTATTATAAGTTAGAAGCTACAGATTCGTATTTTCAGCTCACTTGGATAATGTTCTTTTGTACATATATATGTCTACAAACTTCCTTTAAATGAAGACGTCAACAGACCGTTAGGAAAAGTGGTGGCATGGACTTGATATCCTCCTCGCCTTCACACAGGGAGTTGGAAGTGAATAACACTGTTGGTGTTAACACGGGCTCTGGTTGAGTTGTTCACTAAGGTCTTTTGAGTTGTATTATATTAAACTCAGGCGCCAGATGCGAGCTTAGGAGTGAGGAGCTCTTGCTCACTTTTTCCCTTTGTGTAAGGCAGAACCATGCTCTTTTGAGACCAGGCAGTGGCAGCAAGGAGTCTGCCGCTGTTTTTGAGCAGAATGCCATGCTTTGTTTCCTGAGCAATTGTTTCACTTTGTACTGGCATGTAACTGGTATGTTTGAAGCACAGCAATAAAAGCCTGGCTGAGCCAGAAGCTGGGGTTGTCCTGAGCCTTCTTCTCTGAGGGTGGGAGGTGTAGCGGGGGGAACACGGCTGTGGTGAACTCCCGTGGCGCAACAGCCGCGCTTGAGGCGAGCCTGGCCGAGGGACGACGGCCCGATGGCGGCCCGCTTGGCGGAAAGGCGGTGTGAGGGCGGGGGGGGGGGG
>JASSUY010037996.1:0-36529 GCA_032466535.1 Forpus xanthops | reverse complement strand
CCGTTACCCCTTGTCCTGTCACCACAGTCCAGCATGAAGAGTCCCTCCCAGCATCCCTATAGATCCCTTCAGACACGAAGCTGCTATGAGGTCTCCACGCAGCCTTCTCTTCTCCAGGCTGAACAGCCCCAACGTTCTCAGCTGTCTTCAGAAGAAAGCTCCAACCCCAGAAGGGATCTCAGGAAGCCGCCCCACTCCATCCACACCACAGCAGGACCCGATGCACTCCAAGCTTTGCTGGCCAGGAAGCACTGGTACCAAAGCCACGCTGAGCACAGCACCCTGCAAGGTCACTGCCCCCCTCGAGGGAATGGAAACCACTGCAGGGTTTTATGACAGCAGGAAAGTCAATGTCCTCAGCACAGGCCCTGCTCATAGGGTTATTCCAGCCTGAGGAGCAGGTTTCCCAGAACAAATCCAAAGGGAGAAGCAGCCATGGGGCTGTTTGCACACCTTCTACTGAGAAATGTTGCAGCATGAGAGGGGCAACAGCTCATTTCTTCCTGCTGCCTGGTAAATCAACTATAAACGTGGCAGTAGACTCCCCTTGGCTTCATCTTCCCCCCCAGAGTAGATTCAGTGAGCAGCTTCCCTGAGTGGCAGAGCTGTGATTTACTCCCAGAATGGGTTCCATTAAGATGTGGGGCAGCAGGAAGTTTCCATTTGCCCCCCAACCAAATTCCCTTTCCCAGCCATTCTGAGCATCACATAAGCTTCCCAGCTTCCCTTTCACATTAACAGGTTTGGGAATGCCAGCCCATGGCTTGGTTAAAGCCCTAAAGACACATTCATGGAGGGGAGCTCACAACACACTCCTTTCTTCAGAGTGGATGCCATCACCCATCCACAGGATGCTCTAAGTCCAAGCATCCCCCAAAACCATTTTGGTACCCATAGCTGGGCACAAACTGCTTCAGAGCCCGAGACAACAGCTGCAAATAGCCAAAAGGCCCTAAAATCCCCCATCTCAAAGTGAATTCTCTCTGGTGAGCAGCTGGAACCTCAACAGCTCCCCTATCAAAAAGCCCAGTCCCCAGCAATGATGTGGCAACTGAAGTACTGAGTGAAGGAGCCAGCCCACCGCTGTGCCCATATAATGGACATCTAGAACCCCCGAGGACCCAAACCCACAAGCTGCTTCCTTTCCACCCATGTATCACCCTCCAAACCCTCTTGGATGGGTTTTGAAGCCACTTTCAGAGCCAAGCTCCCAGTGAGGGTTACCACGTCCTCATGGAGGCCGGGGAGGAGAGGCGCGATGCTCTGTACCGCTCTCATCAAGCCCTCTGCATCCCACCAGTTCCATGTGATTCCCTTCTAAAGGGGCCGTATTTCTATTTCAAACCAGCTCGTTTGTGTAATTGCCAAAAAAACTGAAACGAAATAAAGAAGAAAGACACAACCCCAGCCTGCTACAATGAGTAATTATCCTGCTCCTGCCTCGTCCCCTGTAAACAAATGTATTTGTAACCAATTTGCAAGCACTTTGCATAAGGGACCCAGAACACTCATGCCTGTTTGATGCATTTTGACATTAATTTGATAATAGCAGCTTAACAAGGAATCCAGGCTCCCTCACTATAAATACGCTGCTTTTCCACTTCCTTTTATCTGCACAGTGAAATAATGTTTTTCCCCCTGCTGCAATAACCACCATCCAAAGCCTTTCATGAATGCCCTTTATGTCCTTCAGCATTTCAAGGCTTGCTTTCTCTGTTTTTCTCCTCTCCTCCTGGAGAAGGGAAAAAAGGGGTTTATTGGTTGTATTGTTAATTCCTGTTCATCAGGGGGAAGAGAGGACAGCAATGGTGCTCTGACAACGTCGCTTCCAAGACAATTGTTTGTTCACAAATACTTCTCCATCCATTTGTGCTTCATCACCAAGAGAAAGCTCATCCTTTTCCTCCTCATCCCCACTCACTGTGGCTCTCCCTCTCCATGCAAGCCTTTACCAACATTCCAGAAAGCAAATTTAAGCATGGTGAAATGGGAATGGGACATTGGAATCCACTCTGATGCCAACCAGAAAGCCTCCGTGGGCCCCAGTGTAGCTTTGGACCACTCTAAATCTGTGCTTGATGGGACAGTCCACACCATCATGAGAACCACCATGTGCCCCACAGGGACAGCACATTAAGAGCTTGATCATGGGGGCTGAAACAGGGTTAGGGCTCGTTCATGCCCTGACAACACTGTTTCTCCTCTCATTCTGGTCCCTCTCAAGACTTTCCACCTAATCCCATGGTTAGAACCTCACTGTTTCTCCGTCACGCACACATCCTGCACCCTTGCCTTGCCTGTCAGCCCCAGGGAGAAGCTGCCCCTGGGCCCTGGCAGGTACCAAGCGCACAGTGAGCACCATGGGAATTGTTGCCTCCATCCTGCAGCCACAGACGAAGCCTTTGAGAGATGGTGCAGTTTGGGCTCTCTCCATGCTCCCTTCTCCTCCACCTTGGAGCCAGCGATGCACAAGCTGCTCCCACATTGATCCAGGGGATGGGAAGTTGCACACAGAGCACAGAACAAGGGGGCTTCTCCTCTGCCACCCCAGGCCTTGAGACCTCCCAGACAAGGTCCCAGCAGACACAAGAACCCCTCCGCTCCTGGAAACAGAGTCACATCCCTCTTTGCCACCAGATAAGAGGGTACAAGATCAGTGTGGAACGGGAAGAGGGTTGCTGCACATGGGCCCTTCCTCCCACCAGCACATCATATCGTTTCCCCCTTCAGTGCTCCTCTGGGATCATTCATACCAGAACCCCATGGCCAGTCCCAGCGATAAAGCAGAGGCTTAGCAGAGTCCAACAGCACATTCTTTCCTCTGCCTCCTCCCTCTTTATCTCTTTCCTCCCACCCCCAAACCCACATTTAGATAACAGTTATTGGAACAGTAAAATCCGTAACTTAAACCCGCGGGCAGGAGGGATGGAGGGAGGGTCTCTGCTCCATACCCTGGGGAGCAGCCTTACCACAGCAGCCAAACAACAGAGGGGAGCCCATGGTCCCCTCTGGAACAAAAGCTGGAGCAGGACCTTGGATCATTGTATGGAAAGACCACAGCACGTGCGCTCTCCTGCAGCCCCACACGAGTCCTGCATGGCCTTACCCACCTTTTGAGGGATCTCCTGCTGCTTCACTACCAGGGACGGGCTGATTTAAGCACATGGGTACATGAGCTGTTCCTCCTGCATGCCTGGTTTGTGGATTTCTTCGATCAGAAGGAGCTGCTGCAGGTACTGGAAGTCCAGTTTCTCTGTGGAGCACTATGCTGCACCCTACAAACATCAACACAGGAGACAGTAGGATCCATGTTTTCTTCAGCATTGATCAGCATTCCCATGCAGGGAAGCCCAGCAGCTTGTGCTGCCCCAAGTGCAGAGTTGTGGTCCAGCACATCCATCCTGCTCCCCTCCATCCCTTCAATATGTGGTGCTTTCAAGCACTACCACAAGTGCCCAGGATCCGGGGACCATGCTCCTGCTGTGGCTGGAGCACACATCCTTCCCTTTCCCATAGCCTCCACCATCCCAACTCAACTACATCCATGCTTTGGTTCACTTACCCAGGGATAAGAGCTGTTTTGTCCCACAGCAACAAAATTCAGCAGTGAAGTACGTGGAGATCCATGGAAAAAAAGCACTTCCTAAAGACAAAGTAGCTCCTTTAATGTGCTGCTGAGCCTACAACCATGGGGGATCACAGAGCAGCACCCACAGACCTCAGACCTGGACCTCATTAGCATCCTTTGCCCCAGCACTTCCAGTCTGGACCAGGGCTACCCCCAGTCACACCTCACTGCAGCAACAACCCTCACATTGCTTAGGCTTAAAGTGTGACACCAAAACAGACGTGTGAAGCTTTGGGCTGTGGTTTGAAAGGGAAATGAGAGGCAGGAGGCAATGAGGAGACCTGGTTCCAGCTGGGTTTCACTCTTTATTTGAAGTTTCACATGCCACCAGTGTACATGAAAGTTGCACATTCAGAATTCGACTCACTACTAGAACAAAGGGCCCGATGCAAAAACCAAGTGTCAAACGAGTGCATGGATGGAGGAGCCTGAACCCAGGAGCTTGTTGGTACTTGTGACCAGGCTGTGCCGCATCCCAATGGCACCTGAGGCATCAGAGAACCCACTTTTGACGGGCATCTCCCTTTGCCATGCCCAGGGCGCTGGTTGTGACCTGGCTCTTCTCTCCCAAAGCAGCACTGCTCCCTTTCAACAAGGAGTTTTGGTACCATCTCCACCAGAACAGAGGGTGTTTGGAGACCAACAGCCCGTTCAATGCTTTCCTGCATTCCCCCTTCCGTCAATGCCAGCAGTTTCTACAATGACAAACACCTTCCACCCGCTGTTTATAGGCAGAGACGACAGAATAGGGACTCCTACACTGACATCTTCCTTTCAAAGACAGTTTTTGATAGAAACCCGTTTTCCCCAGCAGCCTTGGGCAGGGAGTTGCAGCTTCTACTTCAAAGGGCCAACTTCAAAACCAAATCCAGTGTCCTAATGGTTTTGTGCTACATTATTTAATTGTCATACAGCTAATTAGCAATGCCTGATTTCCCATTTTCTGTACATAAGATGAAGTGCACAAAAGAAGGGGCTACTTGAAAGAATAAAAACCAAGGCACCAGGCAGCCAGGCTCCGACAACATTAACATAAAACGTTACACTTTACCATTTAAAACACTGAAATACCCCCCCCCCCCCCCATCATGATTAAACCTGTATTGATCTGCCTCCCTTCAGATCTCAGGGCTTTGGATCTCTGTGAGGATGGGGGGAAGAACATGATGCAGGAAGAGGGGGCTTAGCGTGCGTCTCACACCAACCCATGCAGCAGAGATCTTTAAGATTCTAATTATTTCCCTATCACCAAGTCAGATGGGGATCAATAGATGGTACAAACTGAACCCTTTCCTCCAGTGTTGGAGGGGGGGGAGAATGAAAGAACCAAGAGAAAGGGGAGGGTGAAAGGAGAGCATCAGAGGTCAATGCCACAAAACAATACATATTGATGTCTCCATTCATTTCAACCAGCGGAAAGGTCAATGCCTCCCTTGCTTCATGTTTTATGGCTGAAATCCTGCTGCTAACAGCAACAATGTTAGTAGGCAGCCCTCATCCATCCTGGTTTATTCTGACCATCATTTCTAACCAGGTTAGCCATTTTGAAAATTGGGAAGCAGCGGAGAGGAGGAAAAGAGGGGATGCTGCCCTGGGAATTAATGGAAGAGATGGTTTCCATTAGTTTTTGAGCCTGCCTGTCCCCCCAGAACCCCTGCTCCAGTTTACCCCTCACTGCCCCCTAAAAAATGAAAAGGGCCTGAGGCAACATCCCTTCACTATTAATCATTATTCCCCATACAACATCCTAATTGGTTTCTATGGAAATGATTCTCCTGCTGGAGTACCCCGGCTGCCTGCGCATCTAATCAGAGAGGCAGGAGAGCTGCACTGAAGATGTGCCTCCACAGTACCCGACGTGGCTCTCTGCTCCAGGCTCCTGTACTTTTGTCTGGGATCAGCTAAGGAGGATTGCGTCTCCTTTAAGCAGATAAAACAACCCTTCTGCACCGGTTAATTCCCAAAAGGAAAAGCCCCACATTCCTGTGGCGACAGGGAATACCGCATCCTGAAAAAGGGATGCTGAAAGAGAGCACCCAGCACCTCACAATGCACAGTCCCATTCCTGTACATCATCCCAGGACTGCCATGCCTCTGAAGATCAGCAAGGGGAAGTGACAGATCCTGCTCTGTTGCCCTGGGAGCAGGCCTGGGCAAAGGAAGAAGGAGGTAGTCATGTGGATTGAAGAGCAGGGTCACTGCTCTGCCACCCATCAGCCTGCATCAGCAACCTCAGCCCTGCAAGAGGAGAAACTGAGGCCCAAGTCTCACAGTGTGTGCCTGGCTTCCAGCTTGAAGTCCACGACACTGTTCTGCCTTGTCTTCTTCACACCCATCTCCCCCCTGCCTGCCCAATCACCTCCTTGACAGACAAACGACTGCAGTCCAAGCTCTCCTGAAGAGACAGGCTGCTGCCACGCAGCCCTGTGTCAAACTGAGCAGTGGGTATACTGCCATGCCCTGAAGAGACCATGAAACCAGCTTTAGAGAACTCCCCACACCAAACCCACTGTTACTCTTCAGGTTTGGATTCCTCCCATCCTGCAGGAATCAAACGCCACTTTGCTGAAGAAGACTTTGGATTTCAGCAGAGCAGCAAACAACTTCTGGTTTTCCACACTAATGGCACTTGAACCAGAATATCCTTCCTCTGAAGAAGCGTGGGTACCTCGTCTGTGGGCAAAGCAAAGATTTCTTCTGCATTCCCCAAAGATCAGAGGTCTGATTTGGAGCACAGCGAGGAACACACCAGCAGGGAGTGGGAATGCTGCAGAGGTGCTCCATGGGAGAAGGGCACCTTGTGTAATTGAATTCATTTATTTTAGAGTATGGACAGTGGCATCAGCAGGCTCAGAGGTCACCTCATTAGATGCCTACAGATAGCAGGGAGGGAGATTTCTAGAGATGGGCACAGAGACCAGAGAAAAGGAGGGGGAATTGACATTACTAAGAGCTAAGAACAAACCACCCATCTCTCTGCTCTCCTCTCCTCTGATGCTGCACACCGGAGTCTCAGCGCTGAGTGGGCTCCGAGTCCCATACATTGCTCTGCTCAGAACATATGGTGTGATGTTTAATAGCCCGGCTCTGCCAATTGGGGACTATTAGGGTGGGTTCTTTTCCCAGTGTAAATGTTGCAGAATATAAATTGTAATTAACACCGATGCCAAAATAGCACTTAGAGAAAATAAGCACATTATTAACATCTGGTGAATCCTGCCTCGAGTGCAGAAGCAGCGGAAATTCTCACTCACCAGAAGAGGATTTGTAGGAGAGGTATCGAGCACTGGCCCGGAATTGGGGGGTTGGGGGTGGAAGGGGTTTTTAGCTCTTTACCATTATTTGTGGTGCTGTCTTTATTACCTGTGGGTGACCTTTCCTAGCCCTGATCATAACTGGTAGCATTTGCATCGGGACTTCTGACCCGCTTGTATGAATACAGATGTCTAAACATCCTACTCCAGGCAACAGAATAATGGTGTTATAAAACATGCCTGATTGCAAGACACGAGGCAGACGGGTATCGCTTTGTCAAGCAAAAGACAGAGCGTGTTTCATCAGGTTGCTCTTATCCCCAAGACCAAAGGGTTAACATCACCATGAAGCAGCAAGTGTTTCCTGCATTCCACTGTCCCTGAACCCAGGCTTCCCAATGGGACAGGAACAGGCAAGCCCGTGGTTCTGCCAAACTCTTCCTGATGCCACAGTGTGTATGTGGATGGGAAATCCCTGCTGAGGGTGGGAATGGCCTCGCTCCTGTAGCAATGCACCAAACCTTGACATTCCTCAAAACAGGTCCCATTAGGCACCAGAGCTCCATACCCTCAGCCTTCCCACTACCCTGCCCCGAGGCTAGGGGCACAAGGAGGAGAAAGCAGCTCTGCTAATGCTTCAAACAAGGAGAAAGCAGCTTTGCAAACACTCACTGCCTATCCCTCACTATTTATTCTAGGAAAGAAACAAAAGCTAGGCAGAGCTGAAGTGGACTGAACTGGATAGAGCAGTGGCTCGTGTTGCTGCCAAAAGTACATCCAAGTTACTGAAGAGAGGGAGGAGAGACAAAAGCAGTTGGAGAGGGAGAGAGGGATTCAAACAGGCAAGTAATATGACAAGAGGTAGAAAGAACGACCTCGTTGGGAGAGCGGGAGAGAAAACAGTGGCAGGATGCCAAGAACAGGGCAGCAGCTCCTCACACTCACCAGCACAGTGTCTAACCTGAGGCAGAGTCTCAAATGCTTGAGGAGCTGCAGCCATTCCCAGGAGCACAAGCCAGCTTCACCACCTCGCTACTGCCTGCAAACCAGAGACTGCTGTGGCACCCTGCCCTGAGTGGGGAAGGGAGAGAAACTCAGGGCAGAGAGCAACCACATGCAGGGGTTAGTTTTAGCAATGCACAAACTTGTGCTAGGAGAAGGCTAACTACCATCAGCCTGCTTGTTAACAGCCTAACCCAGCCAAGCCCAAGGGTTACTGCAGTCTGCTCAGGATTTACACCTGCAGGACAGATCACCAGGCAGGTTCACACCTGACTGATGGGAAAGTAAGGAGAGAAAGTCCTCCAAAGCTGTGAGGTGCATTTTGCTCTCATATCAATCCCAACAGATCAGGCTTCTTATGAACCACTGATGGAAGAACATGGATGGGGAGATGGCATCTTGTGTAGAAAATGCCACCAAGGAGATGGGGACCATCACTTTTGGATGATGCATCTGGGCTTCCCCAGGAAAGCACTGCTCAGCACATTAGGGAATGTTTATGTGGAGAAGCTGCTGTAGCCGTTTTGCAGAAGACAGACCCAGTGTGCTACCATAAAATACTCCAGCAGAAGGGAAATCCGACTGCCACCCAGAAACATAGCTCCAGGAATTCCTAACTTGGCTTTTGGTACAGCTGTCTGATGCTTTCAAAAGTGCTCAGTAAATAAGGCAATATGAAAGTGATCCAGACCACTACTGGTGCCTGAGGAAGTTCTGTGGAGCAGAGAAGCTGACTGAAATCACACTGTGAAAACACTTCCTAACGTCTCTAAAATTAGCATGAGCTCAAGGCATGGGATCTAAGGACAGGACTGAAACACTGCACTCCCATCTACACTGCAAGAGAGAACGCGTTTAAAATCAGATCCAAGCCTCAACTTACTCACTGTAGGCACCATCTTCCCCCAGGACATGGATTTCTAAAAGAGCTGAGAACTGCTTTCCCCAGACGGATGGAAACAGCATCAGCAAGAACATACCATGGTCTAACAGCATCAGCAAGAGCATACCATGGTCGAGGCACTAATGACCTTTAATTTGCTATTCAAAATAAAGAGTCCTTGTGGCACTTCTCCATCAGAAATAAACTCCTTTCAATATCTGTGATTGCATGTGTGTGACCACAAATGTGCACTTGTAACACAGAAAAGATGTGATGCACTTCAATTGAGCAATACAGGTTTGTGCCTTTTAGCTGGCTTAGGCTTCTTACTTTGCCAAAAACAGACTGAAGCGAAGAATGATTTCCACCAATACCACAAAGCACACTGCTGAAGTACACAGGGGCCCTTTAGGAAATACACCAGGCGACACAGAAAGAGCATCATTAAGTCAGTTTCTCTTACCTTTAACTTCAATAAAATAACAAAACAATTCCTATTAACCGCAAGGAAATACTCATCAGATTCCAGAAGCCTTGGAGATGGGATTTGCAGATGCAAGCAATATCCAATAGATGGTTTCCCCACTGCAAAGGACCAGCTTTTATTTCAGTTTGCAATTGCACCTATTTCAAGTGATTGTACAGCATCCAGGGAGGTGGCCAGGAGCTGAAAGATGGGCAATCCAGGCCAACGAGAAGCTATTTCATCGTCTTCACGCTGACTGTCCTTTCCATGCTGTGAGAGTCACCACCACAAGTTGGGAGGTTCCTCGGCCACTCTGCTTTTAAACAAGGTAATTTCATCCAAGTGCCGCATGGGGACATCTCTGATGACCTCTGTCAAGTCCTCATGAAGCAGAGGGAAAATGACGACGTTTAATGCAGGGCGATCTGCCTGGAAACTAAATCAGACACAGGTTATTAGCTGAGGAAAAAGAGGAATTCTCCAGTGCAAGAGAAGGGGATTGCATGGATATAGATCATGTGGTGGTAGGTGAAGGAAGGGTTGTTCAGAGAAGGTAGCTGGAAGACAAGGTCTGCTGCTCTCAGTGTGTTAGCAAGGGCTTGCACCCATTCTCAGTCTTGAGCTAACACAAACCCTCACATGGGGAAGGAGGAAGAAGTTTTGGGCAAGGTGCTCAGACAATTTAAACCACCTACAAACCAGAGAGAGGCAAGTTGCAGAGCCATAAAGATCAGGCCAGAGCAGTGCCAGGCATTCCCTGGGGGCTGAGCCTGTGATTATCACTTCAGGCTGGACTGTTCTGCATGCAGAGTTTATACTCTGCAATTAGAGCATGGGCAAGTTCAGAAAGCTCGGATCTGCAGATAAGCACTGAAGTGTGTGCTCACACACACACACACGCACTGCAGCCTCCTTTTTAATCCAAATTGCACAAAACCTGTCTTGGGCCCACAGGAATTTGCCCTAACAGAAATACAGGTCACCTATCCCTGTTTGCCACTTGAATTTTGGGTTCCGCTTTCTTAATCCACAGCCTCAGTCTTTTTGGTCCCCTCTTAGACAAATCTGCATTCTCCTCCTGCCCTCCCAGCTCTTCTTGCCACCAACAACTGGATCTGCCTTTCAGCAAGGAAGAGGCCCAATACAACATGACAGAGGGTTATAACTACAGAGCAGGGTTCTAACTACAGAGCAAAGGAAGAGAACAGCAAAACTTAAAGCCATTTATACAATGTAATAAGAACCACACAAAAAAGAAAGCCCATCAGCGAGTACTCTACATGAGAGCAACCTGGTGAGTAAGAGAACATGGAAGAGAAACAGTATTACTCAGCGTAGCATAACAATGGGTTAGTCTTTTAAAGCTGGGGGGTAAAGGGAAGTTATGCTATGGTTTAAGAGTTACACCCTTAAGATTAAAAAGCCTCATGACTCTTAGCCCCATGCCATCAAGATGCTTCCTCCAAAGTGTGTGACAAGGGCTAGGTCATTCTCACTGTAAAAGAGAGTCAAACAGGCAGCATCAGTCCCTTGAGGCTGTCCCAAGTTGTGCTGGGGCAAAAGACAAGTTCACTGCTCACACCAGCTTCTTTTAGACAGATGCGTGCCTGGAAAATTCCCAGCTCATCTCCAGCTCTGAAACAGCCAGATTGCTGTCAAACAGAGAGGGGAACAGCTGGAGATTCTGCTCGTGGAAACACACATGGAAACCCCAGGTAGCAATACAGCCAGCTGAAGAAAAGGCCACAAGAGAGTGGCATTTCTCAGGAGTCAGAAAGGATATTCCCATCCACAAATGATTTGGAGTAGAGCTGCCAAAAATGAAGCAGAGAAACTCCCATTCCAAGGCTACTTGCTCAGTCCTGGTGGGTTAAATTAATTTGCCTGAACCTAAGTAGCTGCAGGGATAAGGATTTCCAGCAGCAAAACTACCTGGGGCAATGTTACATGGTTCTGCATCACAGACCTGCCCTTCATGCCTCATGCCTCGGGGCTGGCAGAAGAGGACACCTTTCCTTGAGGGGATATGGGGGCTTGTGTAAGAGCTGCAGTCTCTTACTTCCACAGCACTGCCTACAAGAAATCAACCAGCAAATAACCACTGATCTGAGAGGCAGTTGGTGAAGGCTGCAGTGAAATTACATAAAACACAGCAAATGTCTCTTTGATAGTCCCTCCTCTGCCACAGCTCTTCATGTTTCTTATCCAACACCACAGTCCTGCAGAGAAAATCATGCTAATAGACCAAGTTTACTGAAGTTCAGCTCAGAAGAAACAGTGTTCTCCCCAAGGCAGAGAAACCTCTGCTTCTTTCTTTGGCTATAGACTCTCCCAAATTAGATCTGCATGCTGCCTTCTCACCATAGACAAAATTGCAGTTTATGAGCAGCCTTTACACGTAGCTATAAAAACGAGCACCTAGACAAGTTTACATGACAATCTGCCACCGAGATGACTGAAAAACCCCCAGTGCAGTAAATCCACCTTCCAAAGAGGCTGGATCGATGGGAAAGGTTTGAACTTGAGCTTAAAAGGGAAAAAGAAAAGAAAGCTTTGTCATTTTCTCCCCCCACCCCATACCCCTTCGACAGGAAACTGTATGTTACTGCAAACCTTGTAAATTCCATACCCAGCAAGTTGACGCCGGCGAATTCTTTCCATGTACAATTTGCGTGATTTAAGGGGAAAAGAAAAGGAATCAAATGCACATGGTTCACTATTATTCGAGGCTAAATGTGCGTGCAAAGCCTCTCCTTTAACTGCCTGTTAAAAAACACCGTGGTTTTAACAAGCAGCTGTCATAATGTTAAAGTGGGATTAACAGTTCCCAAAGGCAGCCTCCCTCGGCAATCTCTGCTCCTTTAGTCCTCCCCCGGAAGGCAATTCCTTTCTTCGTACACCTGTCCAGGTGGGCTAGATTAAGTGAGAAGCACTTAGAGCACTGGTTCCAAAGGCCCCAGGCATGGGGAGGAGATAACAAGAAGGGGAAGAGATTGAGTTAATGAGTTGCAGAATAGCTCCTGTAATCTTCTTTCCTCATTCCACACCTGGATGGACTTCAAACTCCATCTACCTCTGCAAGAGCATGGCTTGTAAAATTAAAACCCAAAGGACAGAGAAGGATGTTGACCTGAGGAGACAAAAGAGCTGCAGTTTCAGACATGAAGGCCTGGGATTTTTTCCCCTCCAAGGGAGAAATGCCAAGGACATGCTTGCTTGCTCTCTCCTACAAAACCTCCAGACTAAACTCATCATGATTAATTAGATGAAAGCAAGTTTTCTCCGCAACTGACTAGCAGCCCCTCCAAAACAGAGCCTTTAATCAGAAACAACCACTGGGATAACAAAGAAAATACACCCCCACCACACATATTTTCCAATGTAGCTTCTAGTCCAGCAGACTCAACACCAAACCAACAGCCACCCAGTGGGAACTTTTACAAGGATGTGTCTGAAGTGTCTCCATTTGGATGTGGGCAGCTGCTTGGAATCATCCATAGAGCTGGGAAACCAGCAGTGAAGCGCAGCCAGGGTCACAAATTCCTCTTGGCATCAGCAGAGGTATCACCTCACTCTCCAGTTAGATCATGAGCAGGTTGCATGTGGCTGAAAGGGTTGTAATTTGTCTCCAAAATGATCCCAGAGCAGGTGTGGACTGGACACAATAAGGTTATTTTCAAGTGAACAGCTTGGTAAATAGCCTAACCCTGGGTTCTCAATTACTTCCAAGCAGTGTGGCAGGATCCGATATGTAGGTCAGGGACAAAGTCAAAAAGGAGGAGGAAAAAGACTAAAGCAAAGCTACACTTTGATCAGATTTCCTCGATTTTAGCAAGACAAAGGAGTCACTCCCTGGAATGTGGTTATCTCTTGGCAAACACTCCCAGCATGCTGTCAGACATACCTCTCTAGAGAGGCCAGAGTGTCCCCAGGACTCCATCTGCTGATGGAGCTAAAGGGTATCCCAAAGCCATAGGACAGTCTCACCTCTAAGGATGGATTATGCCCTCCCACAACTCTGCACACCAGAAGACAACAGCTCTGCTGCATTAGGTGCTGCTCAAATTTACCTTCTCCTACTTGTAAGGAAAGGATAAGGCAATAGTTAGGACTGAAGAATGTTATTTCCCCTTGAGGTTTTCCAGAGAAACCTAAGAAAAGCCCTATGCCAAATTCAGACACTGCAGCATATCCCGCTTCGCAAAAGCTGGCAAGCAGGAGTAAGGACACACAAGGTGGTATAATTAAGCACTGGCAACAAAAGCAGCACACACCAGCTAAAACAAGGAAATACAGTGTATCAGGAGTGGATCAAGGCCAGATTTTTCAACTCCACAATGAGATGAGCTTATAGAAGAGGCTCTAGAGAAGGGAAATAAGGAAGGAAACCAGAGGAGGCTTGATTTGGGGGAATAGAGCACAGTGGGGACAGAGCAGATGTGGGCTTCTGTTCATGTGACTCTCTCAAAAGCAAACCAATCTCTGCTGCAGTCCCACACCTTCTCCTGTCTCCATTTAACTTCCCAACAGGCTGGTGATCCACTTCTGGAGAGCCACAAGGTCTCAAGAGAATTCAGAACAACTCACTTCTTGCCTTGTACACAGCTCTTCCACCCACATGCACAAACCCCAGTTAATCCTCCGCCAGCACAGCATATGTCTGCTTCCACTGGAAGACTTACATCTGAAAGTTCAAATCTGCCTTGAAAGCTTGAGCCAGCATACCTGAGCCAGGCTGGAAACTCCCATCCCTGAAGCATGGCACGGTGGAAGGAAGGAAATGCCAGGACAAGCTGGAGCAGCAGACAAGTGGCATGACCCAACAGATAGTCATCTTTTCAGGCAAGGATACACACACACACACAATCTGTTCCACTGGCCATGCCCTGAACTCATTGTAGGGAACTGCAAAAGCTCTTCTTGCTTAGTGACTGCCAATAGCATAAAATGAAGCTTCTTCAAAGCATTTTCCAGCTGTGCCAAAGAAACTGTAGGTAGGAGTCTCCCAGGCCCCTTCTTCCATGAGCAGCAAGGACCTTTGCCCCCTACTCATCCCCCAGAAGGGGCCCAAAGCCTCCACAAACTGACTCTAAAGCAGACCCATTCTTTAGTGCCATCCACACTTCAGATCCTCCTGGAGGACCAGCGCTGAGCAGACATCATTTTCAGACCATTTAGAAATTGACTTCAGTAGTTCCTGAGGAAAACTGTCAGGATTCGTCATGTTGCTCTTAGCTCCACACAATATTCTCTCCATAAAGTGTTTTCGTTTAAGGGTGTCTTCCACCCCCTCATGTCTACATGGACAAACTGGCCTTCTCCCAAAGCTTGTGATCTCCTTTCATTTCAAATCCCACCACTACAGCCTCCAACCCGAGATGGATGGGTGTAGATGGGTGTCTGGAAGTCATTCACACACAGCACTGCCAACTCTCCCGCTATCTTCAATGCAGCATCCTCTGCCACTGCATGAAGTCATGGGGAAGAAGCAACATAAATCAGACTCATCCCAAGCAGAGGCAAATTCCATCTCTCTACTGTGGTTTCTCCGTGTAAGGCATGAATGACACTGTCCTGTGAACTGAGGTTTATATCAAACACACTCACAGACTAAGGTTCTTGCATTAGTTTGCCAGCTGAACTCTGCATCAGTCAAATGTGACTGGACAATTAAGAGGGGAGGGAATAAGAACCCAAAGAGCGATGCCAGAGCGCCCAGGACATGTCCTAGGGGAGTGCTCTGCCAGAGCAAGCTGGAAGTTATTTCCTAATCTCTTCCACAAATTAAAAAGCTACTGCAATAACAGCTCAATTAGATTTATTTTACTATGGAAATGCTTTAAAGCTGCAGTTAATGCTTCCGTTCAGCCTTTTACACCCTCATGAAGAGAAAGCACGACAGTACTATTCCAATATCATTTCTCAGCCAAGAGAGAGACAGGACAATCCTTGAAACCTATTTCATGTACAAACCAATCCATCCACTAAGGAAAGGTTCAGGACTGAATTCCCTTCAAAACACATGAGCTAGCAGTTAGAATAAGCTATTTGGGTCAACCACAGGAATGCACTTAAGAAGGGGGTATGTTAGGACCCCCAAAAGAAGATATATGAATATGACAAGTTTGGGATGGTCCCACTGTAAAGTATTTAAACCCACTGGCTTGTAAAGTATTTGAATCCACCCCTAAACACCACCCCTGATAGAAGCAAAGGTGTCTGGGCTACACCTCCAGCAGTCGGCCCTCGTCAAGGAATTCTTGGGTAACACAAACTGACAAGGATGCAGTTTGTTATTCAGTCTGTGACAGAATGATTCAGGGGTTTCCAAGAGCAGGAAATGAAACAGACAATGAAAGCTGGAACAGGATGCTAATGATTCACTACACCAGCCTAGCAATACATTAAGTCTTCTGCAATCAGACACAGGGCCTGAGCCCACAACATGCTTAGGCTAGCGGAGTGGGATTGGCAGCTACCATGCTGGCTCTGGGCTCCAGGAAAACCAGCAGTATAAAGGGACTTGTTCAAGGTCAGAAAGAACAGAAGGTGGTGAAGGGATGCAAAACCAGCTTGAAAATCTCAAAGAAACCCTAGGTGCCAATAGCAGCTTTTTGCAGTGTCAATACAATTGCAGCAGTCAGGTGGGCAGTGCAGGAAGGATGCTGGACTGCTGAATTCAAAGATGATCTTGCACACATTGCCCTAATATCCCCTTCTTATCCAAT
This sequence comes from Forpus xanthops, assembly GCA_032466535.1. Classification (NCBI taxonomy): domain Eukaryota; kingdom Metazoa; phylum Chordata; class Aves; order Psittaciformes; family Psittacidae; genus Forpus; species Forpus xanthops. The sequence continues at coordinate 20,568 of JASSUY010037996.1, read as the reverse complement.
CTAACAGTAAAAACAATTACCAAAAAAGGCTTTTCTGAGACTGAGCCCACAATGAGAATCCAGGCAGCAGGAACACTGCAGGGGTATCTAGGGCAATAGCAATAAAGGAGGGGAGAACGCTTAGCTCTGAGGTGAGCAATTCATCTGTGACAGTTCAGTCCTGTGCTAAATGCCCAGAGAGGGACTGGCTCGCTCAGCACTTCCCAAATAGCTTCTCCTCCATGCTCCCACCTGGAAGCCCTATTTCTGCAACTGAATCCCAGGAGGGTGCTTTATCCCTCCAGTGAGCATCATAGCTCTCACAGCCACACAGGGCCACTGGAATCAGCAGTTTAAGGAAAGGTAAGATCTAGCCAAGAGTTTCATGTTCAAAAAGGATAACAACAAGCAGGGGGAAATTTAGGCAATGCTATAGGAACTTGAATACTAGAATCTAATTTAGACTGAGACAGCCATTCCTGGAAAGTGGCAGGAGTCCTATTGTGGAAGGCACTTCAAATGAAGCAGTGCTCGTGCTCGCCACAGGCAGAAGGAAAGTTAAGGTAGTGTTTCTCTTGGTCTCAGATCCCCAGAATGGGCAGATTGTCCTAAACCAGTGAAATTCTCTGAGCCTTCCAGCACTGGTTAACCCTCAGTCATCAAATCACAGAACTGTTTAGGTTGGAAAAGCCTTTAAGACCATCCAGTCCAACCATTAACCCAGCACCACTAAAGCATGTCCCCAAGCAACACATCTAACATGTCTTTTACATACCTCCAGCGATGATGCCTCCACTGCTGCCCTGGGCAGCCTGTTCCAAAGCTCCACAACCCTTTGCGTGAAGAAATAGTTCCTAATATCCAATCTAACCCTCCCCTGGCACATCTTGAGGCCGTTTCCTCTTGTCCAATGGCTTGTTACTTGGGAGAAGAAACCAGCACTTGCCTCACTATAACCTCCTTTCAGACAGTTGGAGAGAGTGATTAGTTCTCCCCTGAGCCTCCTTTTCTCCAGGTTAAACTACTTCAGCCTCATCACATTTGCTCTCCAGGCCCTTCATCAGCTCCCTTGCCCTTCTCTGGCCCCACTCCAGTGTCCAGACCTCAGTGTCTCTCTTGTAGTGAGGCCCGGAACTGAACACAGGATTCAAGCTGCAGCCTCACCAGTTGCACACTGGCTTTACAAAGCCATTTGCTGGAGGCAGGCAGGCAGTGTGGCTAGAGGGGCAGGGCAGAGGGCTTGAGCCTGGGCTGCCAACTCCCCACTCCAACCCCACAGCACTTAGGGGATGCTGCACCAGGACTCAGACAGCCCCAGCCCTTCTCCCCAAAGCTCTCAGACCTCAGGAGATGCCCAACAGTGGCATTGGGGGATGTGAGCAGCTGAGCCCAGCAACCCACCACTCCCCAAAGCACACTATGATCTCTGGCTTCCTGGCCATGTTCTCTTCCATGGCTTACCTTGGGTTGCATTTCTATAAATTACAACTCGCCTCTATGCCTTGACACTTTCCCCCTCTGAATGAAGAACCCCTAAGGATGCTCTCAGGGATTTTTGGGGGTTTGGATGGTTGGGGTTTTTTTGACTGTTGCTTTCTTGATCTTTTTCAAGGTGTTTTTCTCAAGGTCTTTTCACAGGCTTCTATTGTCTGGTGCTGTAGAGTCCTTGAAATCATTACAATGGTAGGAGCTACCTAAACACTTAAGCTAAAACTGATCAAATTCTAAAGGAATACACCGGAAAATAAAATCTATCATTGAGGCCAAGGGGATATTTGCCAAAGCATTTCCCATCCTCTCTTCCAGGCTGTTTTCTGCTGGTAAAGGAACTCCTCCTGCACATCTGTGAAGTGCCCGCTGACCGTGCCATGTAGCTGCGCAAGCCTCCAGCCATCCAAATTCCTTGCCCGCAAGATTTCTAGGGCAAAGAAATCCAGGCATGTAAACACGAATCGTTAGCATGCAGCACAGGAGCAAGCAGTGGGACACCTTCCGTAGCTCACAGCTCCATCTATTGACTCCTTCACAAAATAACAGCGTGGAAGCCCTCAGGGAAAGCTGCTGGAAGCAAGTTCCATTCCCTAGGACGGGGCTTTGGCCACAAGGCTCCTTGCAAGCGTTCAGAATCCCAACACAGCACTTCAGCCCTAAAGGGAGAAGCCAAACCTCCCTTTTCTACAAAGAAGCCTCTCTGTACAGCAAAAGGTCTTGAAACTACAACAGTGGGTCTTCAAGTTGTGGTATTTTAGTGTTTCTGGTTAAAACCACTGCAGCGGTTTTAACAGCAGTTATTTAAACACATGCTTGGAGTTAAGCACTTTGGCAAAGTTAAAATCCAAGCATAAAAGGGAAAACATTGTGTTTGTTCGATCTGCTGCTATCTGGAGTGTGGCAGCAGCTGAGCACCATGTGATAGGGAAAAAAGATGTCATTTTTACAGAGAAACCGAGACCAGACCACTGTCACATGTGAAGCTGGGGAAGATCAGGGAGATAGATACAGATCACTCAGGCCACATCTCCTGCTCTAACCACTAGGCCCTTCTTATGAGCACAGGGTTTCTCCCTGAACCCATAAAGGAGATTACCCCTCCCATTCACACAGAAGAAACAAGAATGAAGAAAAACACTGCAATGATTTATCTGCCCAGAGGGAAACAGTCTTCTCTAAAGCTCAGAGGAGACCTTGCCCTTGCAAGCCTCTTGTTTGTTGATGAGGGCTCCAGATGAGCGCTGTTCTGCTTACTGGCTTCATTGCAAAAGAGGCAGAACTGAATCAGAGGGGTTTAATGACTTAAATATGTAAACTAATTTGTCCTAAAAATCAGCAAACTTAAAGCAGAAAACTGCCCACAACAAAGCTCGACACCACAGGGCCTGGTTTAGAGCTGTCACAAGACTAACAAACACGAGAACTCTCTTCTTCAGCCAGTAGAACGGTGATACATAATACTAACCTTACTTTACAGTCAAAGGGAAGAGCTTAAGATCAGGCTTTAAGCCACTGGTGCAATGTAGATCTAATACCCAAGCTCCCTTTACCACACCCTGTAACCACACCAGCTTCCAGTACAACTCCACAGCTGGAACCAGTCTGTTCTCCCCAAACCCTCCTGCGCATCCATGTCTGAACAAGGATTGCTCCGCACTAGATGGCATTTTCAAGCCTCCCTCAGCAAACTATTGGTGCATTCCCAGCCCTAGTCCCTTGCAATTCACATTTCTTCTCTTTTTAGATGCATCTGGAGAATGAGAGTCACTTTGACTCCATCTTCCTGTTCAAAACCAGCAATCACTTGACTGCTCTGAGCCTAAACAGCACCATCTCTACCAAGAGATGCCCATCTCCATCTAAATAAGGAACTCTAATCCTTAATGAGACCTAAGGAATTAATTCCCTTATCTCAAGAACAGGAGCAAACAAAGACAGGCTCATAGCCTTCCTCGCTTTCCCTCCTCTCACCTCCTCCTTCCCACCCACTCTCCGTGCCTTCCCCGCACACGCAGCATCTGCACACATTCCACAGGCAAACAACAACAAAAAGGATAAATCGCCATATTTTATTCTGGGACAAGCATATATAACTTGCTGCCCAATAGGCTCTTCCAATTTAAAACCTGGATTAAGGAAACACTAGCAGCATATTCTTAGAGAAAGCCAAGCTGTGTGAATTGGAGCCTTAACCACAGGTTTAAGCTATGAAACAGCTCACACATGGATTTTGCTGCACATCTATTTGCCTTTGGAGTAGCAGACAAATGCAGTCTAGAGAGAGTCAATTCTCGACTCCGTCTGAAGGATGAGAATAGGATCACTGGGAAAGCCACGTGGCTAAAGACTCACTGATGGCTCGTGGAAGACTCCAGGCTTTGCTTACACATCATTTTCTGTATTCTGTTCCTTCCATTTTATTACTAGAGACAGTTGCATGAGAAGGGGATCTTTGTTGCTTAGGAGAGCATCTGCTCCCAACTGCTTATCCTCCTCCTGAAGTCATAATCTTACGTGACATCAAAATCGTTTCCAGAGCCACCAATTACAATGTCACAGAGGACTATGACTTCAGGTGTGGAATCTGCAGTGGGAGCAGATGCTCTCTTCAAAGAAAAAAAAAAGACAAAAAAAACCCTCAAAACCTCCTGTTTTTATGCAAATGTCTCTATTAATAAAATACAAAAGAAGAAAAATAATATGACAGAACTGTTGCTAAATATAAAAGTAGTTTTTAACATTTCCACAAGGCATCAGCTGCTCTTTGGAATGCTCCCAGGGCTTAAATTATGAAGAGGTACAGAATGTAGTGACAATCTGTCCACCACAGAGAAAAAGAGGGAGAAAAAACATGCAGAACAGTGTATTTCTGCTCAGGAAGTGGACATTAAGATTTGTGGCACCTCAGAGGGGAGCACAAAATAAAGACTGGGGCCTGTGGATCTGTGGTTCCTCCTACTGATCCCCAAAGCACAACTGAAATCAACCACGGAACGTTTTTACAGCGATGGAGCTCTGTGAAAAACAAACTCAACTCCTGTCTTATCTCAAGGGATTTACGGAGATGTTTCCAACAATCCCCATCCCAGAAGGACACAGAGGCTTTTAGAGGCAGTAACAAACGATCTCGTGTGCGGTTTGGTAGGTAGCTAATATAGTCATAGGCTCTTCTGGATTTGATCCGTGGAAACAAGCCAAATGTAATAAGTCACTTGGAAGCTGGAGGAAGGCTGGGAGGAGGGGGGGGGGAGGAGGAGGAGGAGCAGCCTTTAGGATGCAGTCATAATGCTGTGTGATTTGAAATTTGTATTAGAGCTTAACAGGGCCCAGCAGCAGTAGGTGACAAAGAAAACAGAGGGAAGGTGGAGAAAAAAGCCTTCTAGGAGGAGTAAAAGAGAACTCATCCTAATGGGAAGTGCATTGCACGGGCAATATTTTGTAAGATGACTGCCACAATGAAGAGATTTCACAATGCCAAGCGTAATTAAAAGCTCTCTTTTCAAATGCAGCTCACACACAAACGTTTCCCCACCACGTGAGCCTCAGAACACTGCAAGGGGCCAAGCAAAATGCATTTGAGAACTGCCAAAGGTGCAAAGGGAGTTTGTACCAATTCTCCCCCCAACCCCTCAAGAAAAACCCTTCACAACAACCCTCTAAAGGCTTTGAATTGCACTGCCAGGGATTACCAGTAAGTGACATTTACAAGTGATTAGAGGCCAGAGAATTATCTTAGTCACTTGTGGGAAAGGAGGAAAGCTTCAAGGTCAGAGCTCTTCAGTACTTAAAATGTCTTTGTTTATCCAAAAAGTGTCATTTGATTTATAGAGGTTCACATCCAGAATTTCAACTGCAAAGAACATGGGTGGGAATGGAATCAAAAATTCATATAATACCTTCAAATACTTCACTGATTCACTCTTATTAAAATAAGAGGTGAGTTCATGTGCCAAGTGGTTACACAGTACCTATTAGCTTCTTGGAACAAGCGCTCCAAGCCATATAAACCTTGGCAAGCAAAGGAAATGGGAGATAAATCTTCACCAGCTCCAGAAATCCCACACCAACCTCCTTCCGCACTTACCTCCGGACAATAGATTGCTGGAGACTTTTGCAAACGGTAAGAGGTTCTCCCATAAACATGTGGCACATGATGACCTCAAGGCAGTTGGCCATGAATGACATCACTGCGTCAGACTGCAGAGTCCCACTCCGGGAGACGATGCAAAGCCGCTGGAGAGAGGAGCAGTGACTCAGGGCCTGGAAGAACTGGGCACCTGCACAGAAGTAAGGCTGCTCCAGCCTACAGGGATAAACAACAAGAAGTCAATGGGTAATTCAGGCTTGGGCTGCTTGTAGGCAAACAAGGAGGACAGCACATTCATGGAGGGGCTGGCAAATGTAGGGCAATCCATATCCCCCAAGGCCTGTTTCACTTATACACACACAATAACTTAGTAGTGCTTGTGCCGGTGCTATGGCATAACAAACCCAACACTGCAAGCCCTTGCTTGCTGGTTAGTCTTGAATGATGTGCGCTAAAGGACAAGGTCACTAACAGGCAGAAAAGTCCTAAACTCCAGAATTCCAAGAGTAACCCTGTCTCTGCAAGTTTCCCACAAAGCATGTTGGGCGAGATGCTAGGCCTGAGCAACAGATCCATTCTGGTCATAGGATAAGCCCGGCTTTTGCTACCTGATATCCACCAAGCAGTTGATGTGGATTTAGAGACTTACTGCTCCAGTGCACCAACACTGATCAAACTGGTCATATCTTCAGTTTACTGCCTAGAGAGAAACAGGCATGAAAAATCCCCAGTGCACAGGTTGCCATGCAGAATTTGGGCCTCTGATCACAACCAGCTCTCCATGGTAGAGGATGGCAAAGGATTAACGCTATTGCTCTTCTACAGTAAGAATAACCATCATCAAGTCACCTTAACATTAAACACTTGGTCCAGAGAAGAGAGACAGGATCCTCTATCATGGCCATCACAATCTTATGTCACACCCCAGAGCAGGACAACAAAACGACACAGTGAAACCACAGCTAACCAACAAGGGGTCTATGCTCTAACTAGCAGTATAACTGGATGGTGGCCTCACAGAAACCAGTCTGCAGAGCTGATGACACCAGAAGAGTACATCTGCTTAGTGCAGATTTACTACAGGCCCTCTGAGCACCCAAAAATCCCAGTCACTGGGTCAGCAAGGCCAGGAGCTCCAAAAAGGTTAATCCATTAGGTGATAATAAGATGCTGGTCCCAACCTGAACTGGATAATCTCTGCATAGGCTGTTGTAGTCTGCACTGGTATCTCAGCAGCTCAATCCTGTTAGTTGATAAATTCTGGAGTCTCAACCATTGACTGCTGGTCAGGCAGCACTGCCTGAAGAGATCCTAACAGCTTGTGAACAGTTTGGGTAATGACTTAAAAATCACTTCAGACACTTCAAGTTTTCAACAGCATTACTTGTTCCATCATAAGTTTAGGACAAAGAACAGAGAATCTCTTGTAACCTCCCTGCAGGTTTCTAGGTTTACCTCTGGGATGTGCCAGCCATGCTTGCAATACTGCCTTTCACTCGCTAGATGACAATGTTGCTTTGGAATAGCCCCTTAAACTAGTTTCTCAGCCTGGAAAACGGGGAGGGCAAAAAGAAGAGTAGAAGCAGCAGAGAATTAGTCAAATGAAGAGGAAACGACATTATCAGGAGGAAGCGCTAAGCATTAAAATCCTCTTAAACCTATATAAAACCTTAGACTTTACTCGGGAAAGAACAATGATAGCTTACATGGAAACGCCTGGATGTTCCAAGGGAACACCCTTGTTGGTCTTTTATTCAAGGCTCTGTGCTGCCTCCCATCTTTGTCACTCTTGGCCTCCATTTCAAAGTCCCTGGAAACTGCAGGGTTTAGGCTGAATGAAGCAACACTGCACACCCAAACCTCCTTCCCAAGGTCTTAGTTCTTCCATGGCTATTTAGTGTCCTGAAGGTTAAAGAGACGTTCACCTGACCCAGCTGTAATAACTGAATTCCCATCTCTTGAAGAGAGACCAGCACACTCCCTGCTTGCTACAAATGGGAAGTTGAGGAAAATGAAACACTTCCTGAGGTGTCTGAGCCACCCTGGCTCCCTTCACTATTGTAATGGATCAGGGACACATACAGGAACACCAGTTTCAGCTGATGAGCAATGATTTTAGTCACCCTGGCTTTGTGATCACAGGAGTGACTTTGCTGTTACTACTGTTATTTTAGACACATTTGTGAACAGAGGAGGACAACAGGACTGACAGGTCTAGCAGTTTCACCAACAGGAGGTATTTTAGGAGAAAAAGAAGGAAAAAACATCTTTCTAATGCAGTAACATTTGTGTTCATACAGACTGGTGCAAGGAAACCATCACAGTTCACACATGTTTTGGCTGTGAAGCTCCTTTGTGCACTCGTTAGGAACAGATCCTTGGTAAGATCCTTTAAATCCTACCAGGAGAGGAACACCAACAGGATAAACTCTACATCTGGAATGTTTCCAATACATTATTGAGAAATAAAAAAAAACAAAGAGGCAAGATTTTGATACAAACCCAAGGGAAAAAAGTATCTTGATGGGAAACCTAAGGAGAATTCTATATTATCCAGGCACTGTAGGAGACTCGATGTACGTTTATACAACAGTCAGCAAAGGCATGTGGTATTTAACCTAGTCCTGACAGGCTGCTAGCTCCCAAATATGCAGCGTCCACTCTTCCTTATCTAAAAGGAAGGCAGTTGCAGCATGGAGACTTCTTTTGCTCTTAAAATTCTGGTTAAAGGGCATATCCTCAACCCTCAAGGACAGCATCATGCTTTCATGTCCTCCACAAGTCAGGAAGGAAAATACCCAGTTTTCAAGCCATTGCAGCTGCTTGTGACCTGAACAGGAACACTCAGAGTTTTAACAAACCAGGCACTACATCTGTGGAGATCCACAAACAAAATGGACATGTTCAAAGGCATCCCCTCACCTGAGATCTCTCAAACACTTGCAGTGTTTCAGCATGTCCATGAGAGCAGACATATACACCACTTTCCCCATCATGCCCAGGTTGGCCAAGGAAAGAGTTCGCAAATGCTGGCACTGCAATCCAATGTGAATAAGCCCAGAGCCAGTGAGGATATTTGGCAGTTGTGCTAAGGTGAGACTCTGCAAGTAAGTCAATTGGCTAATGGCGGCCACTTCTGAATCCCCGACACTTTGTGCCCGGACACAAGGAGGCAAGGAGTTCCTAATTGCTGGCTCATTGCGGGGCATGGCAGAGGAAAAACTGGATCCAATGATTTCCAAGGTCTCCAGATACCGGAGGCTTCCCATCAGAGCCCAGAATACTGAAGACTCTATCTTCTGATTTGCCTGGTCCGCTAAGTTCCTTGGATATGTCTGTATCCCAATCCGAACTTTCCTTCCAAATGTTTGGGGCACCAAATTAGACACTGCAGGAGGCTTTTCCACATTTGCAGCAACATCCGTGATGGAGCAAACCGGTAGTGCTAATGAGAGCAGGTGCTTTAGCCTGGACAGAAGCTGGCACAGGTGGTTCCCTATGCTTTCTGAGCTGTGATGGTGAGCTGCTGACAGGTTGAGGTGTCTCAGGTTGCAGCAAGACACCACCAGGCTTTCCAGAATGCTACTGTCAATGTCATCTTCTGCTTTTCGAAACAAGGACTCCGGAGCCAGACAGTGAACACAGCCACTGAGATTCAAACTGGTCAAGCTTTTAAGATCCTTCCCACCATTAATAACTCTCTGGATGAGGTGGCCACCAGATAAGGTGCATCTGCTAAAGCTGAAGTAGAAAGGGTTGTTGAACTTCAAGTGTTGCAGGAGCCCAGAGCCATTAATCCAGGCTTTGGGCAATTGTAAAGCATCCAGACGTACGTTTCGAGCCATAGAGTCCAGGAGGTTTTTAGTGGCTCCAGTCTCTGCAAAGCTCCCGGGAGCAGAAATAAGGAAGGCGTGCAGGTTCTCAGGTGTCCGATCACTCAGCACTGCCAAGTAGAGCCTCACCACCTCCTGGTTAACGTAGCCAGGAGCCAGCCTGGCATAGAAGACCCGGAGGTTCTGGTAATGGGGCACATTGCTCTCACCTACCATTAGCTGTCCAGAGAGCATAAAGCCTTCTCGTGAGCGATCCAGGATCTCAAAGTAAAGCAGCAGTTTCTCGAGGCTAGTGCAGCACGGGACGACACCATAAGACGGCGTGTAAAGGGTTTGCTTCAATTCTGAGACACGGCTCAGAGTGGCCTTACACTCACTGCTTAGCTGGCTGGCATCAAAACCAGGGTTGACATCTATGGCCAGGGAGTGCAGGTGCTGAAGTGTGGACAGCATCTTGGAGAGACGAAGGGAGGTGATGTGGCACCCGGATAAGTTCAGTTTTACCAGGTTCTTGCATCGTGTTACGTGATCAATAGTGGAGCTTGGCAGCCAATAGCACCCAGCCATGTTCAGCTGGTAAATCTCCTTTCCAATATCCCTCATCAGTTGCTTCACTTTATCTTTGTTTACCTGTACTCAAACAAAATCACATTCAATGAGATACACATGGCAATGGTGTGTACTGACTCAGTTTTCCATCTGAAGACAGGGATAAAAGTAGTTAGCACTTAAGATTCTGTGGCTCATCCAAGTTTTGGGACTCTAGCACAGTCTAAGAATCATTATACTGCTGGTAGCTGGCTCAGCCTGCTATGCTTTAGGCTCTTGAGATTACACTTCCTTCATCTTCTTAGTCTGTGCAGTTCTGCATTACCGTGAGGCTAAATCTGTTCAGCAGCTGATAGAGGACTGGAAAACCATCTTTATTTTCTAACAGCAAAGCTATTTCAGCAGAACTAGCCATCTCTGGAAACTCAAATTGAAAGAAGAAGGTTTCCATTCTCCTTTATCCAGTTTCCTCTTTTGGAAATGACTAGGAGAGGCTTCCCCTGGCCTGCACTTGCTGATACAGTCCTTATAAAATGTATCACCCTTCATTCCCAAGCCCTATTTCTGGTATAATACCTATACCATTTCTGGCATGCCTGACAGCAACATGCAGAAGACTTCTTTTGTACAACAACATGGAAAATTCGTTTTGAGAAAACGACCACTTTACACAACCACAGCTGCAAATGGGAAGTCACGTTTACTTTTGGTTTACCTTCCAGAAACACAAAGATAGTCCTCACTGACAGTACTTTACATAACTAAGGGAGCCCAGAGGTGTTCTAACAAAGCATCCCAGAAAACAGATGCTTTCATAGCACAGTTTATTGTCTATTTGACTTCAGCTTGTTTACATATTGGGAAGTTCCCCTTCTTGGCATTTTTTCACAAGCCAGATTTACCTTCATATCTAAGAGAAGCAGCAAGCTACTCTCCTCACCTTATAGTCTTTCTGAAGTAAAACCGTATGTGTTAGGCTCTTGTCGAGGCAAAGCGTTGCGAGTTTCCTGCAGGTTCTCCTAACGTTCAGGACGAGGTCTGTGCAAGGGACATAGCTGAGGATGTGCAAAAGGATCTCATCCGAGAACTCCATCAAGTTGACACCATTGCTCTCCTCCTCACTCTCCCCTCTTACAATCTCCTTTACAAGAAAAAGAGAAAAATAAAAGCTACGAGCTCAGAAGCCTCAGCAAAGCTTATGAGAAAACACACCCCCACTCTTATAAGGATCCATTGAGACAAAACAGCAACGCTGGAATCTGTCAGTCCTTCCATTTGCATGGAGAAACCAAAAGCTTTCCCTTAGAGGCCATTCTGGAAGTAGTGCAAAGCTTCACATAAAGCCATGGTACCTCCACTCGCTCTTTCACTGCTGGCTGCTTTCAAATGAGGAGAAAACATATTTACATTCATTCCGCTTTTGCCACTTCGTCTGCGACTGGAAAAGCAACTGTGTCCGATTCCTTTCTAAATATAACACAGCATTCCTTTCCTACATCATTCTTCCAAGCACCATCCATTTCAATAACCTGAAGAGCTATAAAACCATATACATATATATACATACAAAACTGCAATCAGCATCAGATCACCCACAGCTCTTCTGCTTACACCTTAGCCATACAAAGACACACATCTGGGCTCCGAAGGGGGCACAAGAGCCCCTCTGCTCCTCCATACACCCCATGCCCTCAACACTGGGGTGCCAAGAGGCATCCCAACAACAGCACCCCAAACCCATCACCAGTTGATGAGGTGATGGGGTGCTCGCTGCCTTGTGCGGGGCCTGGATGGGATAACAGCACTTTTGGGGACACCTGGGATTTCAGCATCGCCTTAACCAAAGTATTAAGTGGAATTAAAGCACAAAGCAGCACCAATGCCAAGGGGAAGGGGGGATCTGGTTCCACCTCACCCTGTAGAAGGCACTCAGCGATGGGGATAACGGGAACCCGGCCCTAGCCCCGTTAGGAAACGGCTCCCCAGGGCCTCCCCACGCCGCCGGGGCCGGGCCCAGCGGGGAGCCAGGAGCCGCCGGCACCTCCGGGCCCCAGCGCCGCCATCTCAGCCGCTCACCGGCTCCAGCCTCGCCGCCATCCCTGAGGCGGCACCGGCTCCCTAAGCCCCAGCCCACGGGAGGACGAGCCCCGGTTAACGGGGGAAGCGGAGCGCAAGGAGCGCTCTCCCCGCTTCCCGCCCCGACTCACCTCTTCGGAGCGGAACATGGCGGCGTCCATGCGGTCCCGCCGCCGCCGCCGCTGCCTTCCCCCGGCACCGCTCGAACCGGCCGCTTCCCGGCCTGGCTCCCCGCCGGCCCGGCCACCGCACGGCTCTTCCGGCGCTGCCATGACCCAGGTTCCGGGGCGCGCCTCCATCTTGAGTGTGGAAGATGAAGGAGGGAGGTGCCAGCCGCTGCCGGGCGCCATTTTGAGAGCGGCGGCGCCATGATGGGAGCGGCGGGGCCGGGCTGGGGCTCGGTTGTGGTGTCCCCTCAGTAAGGGGGTTCCTGCGGGCGCTGTGTGGAAACCAAACAAAGGGTTTTTGTGCTAACAAAGGGGCTGCACGTACCAACCTTTTCCTCAAAGGAAAAGCCTTTGAGGCTTCAGATTCCCCGTTTGTGTCTTCAAGAACCATCAGTCAGGGTTCTAACCCGGTTAAACATTGTACCTTCGGCATCACTGATGCACAAAGGGCCGTGCAAAAGTCATCCACAGCTGCTGTAAGCACACACAGCGACGACCAAGGGGAGCAGCTGGCTCAGCACTGCTGCTGTGAGCTCCACATCCCACATCTCAAGTACAGGCAGGACCGGAGCGCTGGATTTTCCAGTTACGTGTGTGCTTCAGGAATTCTGTTCATAGAAAATGTGTTTTAAAGATGACCCGCAATGGGAAATGGATGGGGTGCTGCTTTTCTGCAGGAGTGATTGTTGCCATTTAAGGCTGTGAATGAGATGAAGGATAGATTTGGGGGGTTTGCTTAGGAATAGCAGGTTTTGATTGCCTGTTTTGCCTGTGAGAACGATCTGGAGTCCAAGAGGAAACCCTTCTTAGCCCTTAGATGAAGGAGAGCCTCAGTAGGACAATGTATACCTGCTTTGTTTGTCATGGGTTTCACTCTAGTGACAAATCCAGCGGCCCTCCAGTCAAGACCGACTTGTTTGACATCTGAGAAACACCAACCTACCATATTCACAGTCATCAGAGAGAGCAGGGTGGAGGAGACCTGCATTTCCAATGCAAATGATACCTAAAATCATCAGCATGGCCCATAAGCAGAGAGCCAGATCTGCTGGAGCAGCCTAGGAGCAGCTATAGGTTACCTCCAGCCCTGGGGCATCCATGGACCAGACAGCACTTGGCAACGCTGAATAGGACCTGCCAACAGAGATAGGTGTAAGAAGCTCCCGAGGAGAGCCCAGCCTCGCAGCAGTTTGTAAGAGGAGCAGCACTTGGGCTCACGATCCACCAGTGCGGTGGTGTAGATAAGACACGGAGGCTGAACACAAAGCAGGACATCAGATGGGCGGTAGAGGGGGAATTAAATGAACAGCTACACCAAACTGTGACATTTCTCTTGATGGTCACTGGGAGGTGGATGAATGGTGAGAGGAGAAACCCTCCCTGCTATGCCATGCTTCAGGGACCGTCTCAATCACCCTCACTGCTCAGGAAGATGGGTTCAGTTAACCCAAAGAAGGCAGGTACATTCCCTGCTGTCCCATTCCAGGAGGGCAAACAAACAAACTAATGCTGCTATCAAGATAGTTTGCTCTAAGACAGAAATCCCTTCTGTTCAAGGCCAAAATGCCCTGGGGATTTTGTGGGTTTCACTCTGGAAAGTCTTGGGTAATTTCTCTCCTCTGAGTCTTCTGAAGACTGGCACATCCTGGACATCTCATCTTGTCAGCATGACTAAAGCCCAGCTGGAACACAGCGACCAGAGCACTTGGTATGCTTGGGTGAACTGCTAGCTCCACTGCCCTAAGTGATTTTCAGTACTTGATATGGTTTAATACCCTAAGGCCTGCTAAAGTAGATTACAGATGGGTATAACACAAGTCAGAGTAGGCTCCAGGACAGCAATCCTTCTGCAGGGACTAACTTCAAAGAGCAGGATTCCTTCTGCACCAAGCACAGCTGATACAGTGCCATCCCTGTCTGAACACCCTGGGATTTCCTGGGGCTTTTCCATGCTGGCATCCCTCCTACAGCAGCTAATGGGAGAACATGACCCCCCTCAGCTGGGCACCATTTCTGCTTACCCCTCCCTGACATGACCAGGAGACAACGATGCCCTTTAGGGCTAAATCCCAAGAGCCACAAGTGTCTCCTTTGCCAAGGACATTACTAATTCCTGGCGGTGGCTTGATTCCATAAGCGGCTCAGCAAGGTGACTTTGCAGGTCACCAGCTAATTACAGGTGAAGTGCCAGTGACTGTCTCCAGCAGGAGTGAAAATTGGGAGCTCTGGGGGAAAAAAGGGCATACTCAGGGTTTACTCAGCTCCTCTGAGCTGAGCCAGCTCCCTGCAAGCAGCTAAAGGGCAGTGAGAAAGGGCTGTGGTGGCTTTGGAGCATCTACAGCCCAGTCCCGCCGTCTGCAGCCTGAGAAATCCCTGTACATCACTGCTGACCCAGACAACCTGGCCCATGGGTGGCTGTTTTAAACCTCCCCACAACCCCTGGCTATTTGTGTGCTGGAGAGCAGGAGGAGGAAGTAGCCAAAGGACTGATTATTCCCTACTCATTGTCTTTGAGTCTTGCCTACGGTTGGCGTCTGCAAGAGCTAAAGCATTTCCCCATCTCTGTGACACAGCAAGGGACAAACCAAGCCCTCCAGAACAAAGAGAAACTGGGGTTAAAGCCATCCCCTCTCTCCCAGTGCCTGGTGTTCCTGAAGGGAAGCCACCCCAGGCTCCCCCCTGCTCGCTGGAGTTGGGAGCAATGAGTAATGCTCGCAGGCTCCCCTGCCCAGCACCACATTCTTTTCTCCAGCATGTAATGGCCCAGAGGAGGAATAAACTGGGCCTTGCTGGAGCAGCCTGCGGAGTAGCTGTGCACACCACGGCCTTGCGCTGGAGATGCATCAGGAAGGGCTGCAAAAGGCTCAGCCTCATTTTACCGGGGGGCTGGTTGCCTGGAACAGCAAGTGGAATGGGAATAGAGGAGAAACAACGCCCCGCAAAGCGTTAACTCCCAGAGAGCCTCATCTGCTGCACTCCAGAGCTTGAAATCACCCCAAATCCCCATGCCCAGTGCTCTGCGCCAGCCCATCACCTGTCCTCCCCACACTTCTGCCCCTCTGAAGCCCCTCTTGGCCCCCAGTGCTTTGCTGCTCTGTGGTTTCTCCCCACCACGACCCTCATCTCTTCTGTTCTTTGTGTCTCAACATGCTTTTCCAAGTGGAGCAGTGACTGTTTCAGGGAGGGCTGAAGAAAGGTGCCCCATTTCCCTACTGCCATCATCTCTTCTTGCCTCCTGGCCTTTTTCCTGCCCCGCTCCCACCAGCTCCGTCCTCAGGAGCTGACATTGCCTCCTCCTCACTCCATTTCCCCAAAACCTCAGGTTATAAGCCCAGTTTGGGCCTTGCTTCAACCTGTTTCATCTTCCTTGTTGTAAACTGGTGCTTCCAGTAGCTCATCTGCCCAGCCCAGTGTCTGCACCTACAGCCCTACCAGGCTCCTGCTGCACCCAGGGGGTAGGCTGGGGAGATGAAGGGCAGAAACCAGCAGGTCCGCCCTGAATACAGCACCATGCTGGAGCAGGATCAGGCCAGGCAGGGGATTAAAGTGCCAACAGAGCCTTTCATGTGCTGTGAGCATGACACAATCAGAGCCATTAGCTCTTCAAAGGCAGGTTGGAGGAGCCTTGGGAAGCCAGCATGCCTTCGAGCAAGGCTCCAGGGTCTGGTCTGAGTTAGCAGTGCATGGTGTCATCTGCCTCTGATCTCTGACCTGGTTCTCTTTGGTCCCGTGTTTCCTTCCTCCCACAGGTGCAGCTCCAGCTCCCACAGGAATCTCTGGTGTCCCTCTGGGCTTCTGAACCCTCTGCAAAGCTTCACCCTCGGTGGATCCAGTTGTGGAGCAGGTCCTGGAGCTGCAGGTGCCACTTGTCCTGCCAGAGCTTCCTCCCCCTCACCCTTTTCCCAGCCCCACCCTGTGTCCCTGGCTCTCATTTTCCACTTCACTGAGGACTTTCCCTTGCTTTCACCTGGAAGCTGCTCCTCCCAGCAGGCAAGGCTCCTGGCCCAAACCCCAGCCTCCTGCAGGAGCAGAGCAGGACACACAGCACAGCTGCATGAAGAGTGGATATCACCCTATGGAGGGCTGTAGCCACCACCCCCACCAGCTTTCACCAGGCCAAACCACCCTACTAAGAGCACACACAGACCAACAGTTGGACCTCCACTACACCCAACTCCTCCAGCAAGTGCTCCAGAGCCCTTTGGCAGCCACAGCTCTCCCCCCCTCTATCACCGTGACCCATGTGGCTTGTGCACCAGCCGTCCCCCAGCTCCCACCCCATCAGATAGCCACCCCCAGAGCCTGGCAAAGCGAGATCAACACGTGTAGTAACCGTCAAGCAGCAGCACGGAGTAAAGAACCAACAACCGACACCGGTTGAGCCTCTATGGTGTGCACTTTTATTTGAACTGGTCTTCAGTCAGTGTACAGGTAGCCCCTCCCTCCCCCGCGTACTGGCACCGCTTCTCCTAGACCCTGCGGAGGACTGTAAAGCCTTCATTCACATCTATCACTGGGGAACACAGCCTGCTTTGCTTGACAAATCGAAAAAAGGATCAAGTGTGTTTTGTTTTTAAGGCGGAAAGATACAAAAAGACACTTGTTGGGTTACATAATTTACAGACAAGCAATTATAACCTAACACCAGTAACTGGCATCGGCTCCCTCCGAGCTGGGCTGCTGCCTTCACAGAGGCGAGTAACTTCCTGTAACAATGCATTAGAACAATATTTGGAATGACTATTAAAAAAAGAAACAAATGTACAATCAAAGTCCTCAGATGCATTGTAGAACTTTGGGGGCGTTCGCTCCATCGTGTTTTTTTTTTGTTTTAAAGACTGCTGCTGACACCTTCCACCGTTCCAGTTTTTTAATCCTGAGTCAAGCGCCAAAAAAAAAAACAAATAAAGCCATGCCAATCTCGTCTGGTTTTATGCGCATTTATGGGTTTCATTTCATCACAAGGGTGTGGGTGTTGGTAACAGTCCGGTTTAGAAGCATTTGCGGTGGACAATGGAGGGTCCGGATTCATCGTACTCCTGCTTGCTGATCCACATCTGCTGGAAGGTGGACAGGGAGGCCAGGATGGAGCCTCCGATCCAGACAGAGTACTTGCGCTCAGGTGGGGCAATGATCTGGAGGAAGAGGAGGGATCAGTCAGATGCACAGGGTCAGACTGCACCCACTGCCCACATGCTGCCGAGTGAGACAGAGCTGCCCAATTCCCACATCTAGCCCTGGCCAGGATCCCATAAAGCACCAACAGGCTTAAACACAACCTCGCACACCCTCTTCTCCTTCGCAGGCTGTATTTACATTAATCCCATTACTCATGGGGTTGGGTGGATGCCACCTTGTCCAGGGCAAGGCCATTAAGGCTGTACCAGACACAGAAGCACACTTTCTGCTCCAGCAGTTTAGCTTTCCTCCCTCTATCCACACTCCGCATTTCAGCGGCAACAAGGTTCAGAGCTGCTCCCCTCAACTCCATCCTACCTTGATTTTCATTGTGCTGGGTGCCAGGGCTGTGATCTCCTTCTGCATCCTGTCAGCAATGCCAGGGTACATTGTGGTACCACCAGACAGCACTGTGTTGGCATACAGATCCTTACGGATATCCACATCACACTTCATAATAGAGTTGAAAGTAGTTTCATGGATACCACAGGACTCCATACCTGTGAGCAAAACAAGCAGCCTCCAGTTAGCAACACCTCAGACACAGTCAAGTACTACTATGGGTAACCAAGAGCCCCTCTGGTGGGAAGGCACTAGAGCCATGGCTCTGACAGACCCAACATCCTGTTCTGCTGTCCCACATCCCTCAAACAGCTTTTGACTGAAGAAAGCTGAACTAGTGGGCCAAACCAGACCTCAATAAGGACCAGCAGTGACATGGGAACTCACTGCCACGGTCTTTGGGTCACCCTTTACAAAGGGAATATTGAAGGGCACAGGTAACATGGGAGAGCTTGACTTACCCAAGAAAGATGGCTGGAAGAGGGCCTCAGGGCACCTGAACCTCTCATTGCCAATGGTGATAACCTGGCCATCAGGGAGTTCATAGCTCTTCTCCAGAGAAGAGCTAGAGGCAGCTGTGGCCATCTCCTGCTCGAAATCCAGAGCAACATAGCACAGCTTCTCCTTGATGTCACGCACGATTTCTCTCTCGGCTGTGGTGGTGAAGCTGTAGCCTCTCTCTGTCAGGATCTTCATGAGGTATTCCGTCAGGTCACGGCCAGCCAGATCCAGACGGAGGATTGCATGGGGGAGGGCATAACCTTCGTAGATGGGCACAGTGTGGGTAACACCATCACCAGAGTCCATCACAATACCAGTGGTACGACCAGAGGCATACAGGGACAACACAGCCTGGATGGCTACATACATGGCTGGGGTGTTGAAGGTCTCAAACATGATCTAGGGAGAGAAAAGAAGAGGTTGAGCCAACAGCAAAAACACACACATAGGTTTCTTGCTACAAGTCTACACCAAGTCCATGCAAGTGGATTTAAATCTGCTTGAGTCTTCACTCCCACTTGAAGTCCATGCTCATCTTGCTTGCTCTCCACCCACACCACCACCCAGACCCGTCCACATGTCACAGCAAAGAACAGGATGAATGCCAAGTAACTACAGTACAGTCACTCAAGGTTGGTAAATGGATTAGTGTCTAGTCAGAAACAGCAGTTAGACAAGTTGCTAGTTCAGTCTCAGAGAAAGCCAGCTTAGAAGAGCAAACAAAACCTGTCAAGGTCCAGCAAAGAGGAGACTCAGGTCAGGAAAGGAAAACCCTGTGAAGATGGCAAAAAGGGAGAACAGGGGTGAAGGAGGACAGAGAACAACACGGAAGAGGAGAGCTGGCCTGCAGCAACACCTGCTGTAGCTCCAAGCTCCAGAGCTATACACACCTGTGTCATCTTCTCTCTGTTGGCTTTGGGGTTCAGGGGAGCCTCTGTGAGCAGCACAGGGTGCTCCTCAGGGGCTACTCTCAGCTCATTGTAGAAAGTGTGGTGCCAGATCTTTTCCATATCATCCCAGTTGGTGACAATGCCGTGTTCAATGGGGTACTTCAGGGTCAGGATACCTCTTTTGCTCTGGGCTTCATCACCAACATAGCTGTCTTTCTGACCCATACCAACCATCACACCCTGCACAACAAAGAATAAGTGGTGAGAAAACTGAAGGGTAAGCTCCACTGGCGCATAACTTATTTTCTCAAAGTTCAGTCTCCAGTGACTCCCTCTTCTGCTCTACTTTATCAATAATGAAGGTATTCAGCCAACATACAGATGTATAAGAGGCTCCGTTTTCCACGAGCTGTGCTGCAGCAATAAAAGGGTTTCTCGAAGCTCAATGCCTCTAGGGAAACCACCTGTATCACAGTTTCATCTCATTTATCTATTAACATGCATCCAGGCCACCTACCTGATGTCTGGGGCGACCCACGATGGATGGGAAAACAGCACGGGGAGCATCATCCCCGGCGAAACCGGCCTTGCACATACCGGAACCATTGTCAACAACGAGTGCGGCAATATCATCATCCATGGCTGGCTGCGGAGGCGAAGGAGAGGAAGGCAGGTGATCATCACGGGTCACACATCAACCGGGGAAACCAACGGTGGACGATGCCTCCAAGGCCTTCCCCACCCATTTCCTTCCGGCACCGTTTCACCCTCCGCCCGCTAGAGGGAGCGCCGCCTCCCAGGCTGCGGCGAGCGCGGGAGCGGGACAAAGGAAGTCCCCGCGCCCGCTCGCGTTATTACCATAAAAGGCAATGGATGCAGCGCGCCCGCGCCACCGGCGCTCGGGGGGAACGCGCCAGCGGAGCCCGGCGTGTCCACACGCACAGCGCCGGGGTACAGCGGCTCTGCGAGGCCGCACCGGCGGGGATTAGATCCGGGGGTTACACAACGACCGCCCGCCCCTCCGACAGAGCCCCGTTAATCCGCCGACAGCGACCGGGGGGGTGAGAAGCACAGCACGTGTGCCAGCCTGGGAAGTGCAGTCACCGCCTGCCCGCACAAGGGCACAGCCGTTTCCTTTCCTCACCGCCCCCCCACACACACACGCAGCTTTTGTTCCGCTCCAGCACATCGCCCTCCGCTGGGGGAGCCGCCCCCCACCCCCGCAACAAACCCCACCGCGGCCGTCTCCATGTTCCCGGGAGGACCGCGCCCCATCGCAGCGGGGGGAACCGCCCCTCGGCCCAGCCGTGCTTTAACCCCCCCCACACTGCCGGTTAGGGGAGGGGGCAGCGCGGAGCAGACAAAGCCCCCCGCCCCATTCCTTCCCCCACACACACCGCTCCCCGCACACAATAGCTGCCTCCCCCGGCCTCGCGCTCGGCCGCCATCAATCCTCTTAGGAGGCGGATTAACCC